>ML788151.1:409649-437410 GCA_009831015.1 Picea engelmannii | reverse complement strand
GAAAGACTTGTCAAACACTTCACTATTAAGTTTTAAGAAGTAAGCCCAAGTGTGTCTGGAAAAATCATCAATGAAAGTTAAGAAATACTTTCACCTAGAAAAAGAAGGAGAAGAAAGATGACCACACAAGTCACTATGAACAAGATGTAAAGGGGTTGAGGCGTTCTAAGAGGCACATTTGTCAAAATTGTCCCGATGATGTTTGTCGAGAACATAACCGCCACAAACACCATCTCTACAAGAAACAAGAGGAATACCAGTCACCATATGTTGAGTACATAGTTGTTGCAATGAGCGATAGTTTAGATGACCAAACCACTCATGAAAAAGTTTTCTCAAGTCATCGTTATGAGCAACAAAAAATTATGGAGAATATGATGACCCAAAGTTGTCAAACTTGTTCAACCTGGTAATATCATTAACAATTTCAGTTGCAAGAACATGCTTAGGATGTTTTAGATCCTTGATTACAATTTGGTGAGGTGAATACTCTATAGTTTTACCTTCACCTTGATGAGTGATTTGATATACTGATAGAAGGTTGTAGGAAAGACTTGGAACACATAATACATCATTGAAGTAACTATTATCTACCTAAACTGTTCTATACCCTACAACACTAAGAGATCTATCATCACTAACAAATATTTTCTTGGTGTTACATTCATTAAGAGAAGAAAATATATCTTTATCCTTATCCATATGATAAGATGCTCCAAAATCAATAAGCCACTCATCAGAAGAAGAGGTAGAAGTTGCATTGAAGGGGAAACCAAAAGAAGAAAGTGTGTGTCCATCAGAAGAAGACTTAAAACAAGAAGAAACAATACTTATGTTGTGCTTCTTCATCTTTGCTTCCAAATCTTCCATCTTCTTAAAAAATTTGGACTCCACATGAACATCTTTCCCACAAAACTTGCAATGTTTTCCAGTCTTCTTATTTTTGGATTTTGCTTCTTTGTCACCATTAGGAGTGGAAGTTGGTTGAGAGGGTTTGGTACCATTATTTTTTTTTTTTGTTGTGGCGAGGATGTTGCTTCTTTGGATTATTGTATTTATATTTATGTTGGGCCACTAAGACTTTGTTGGATGTAACTACAATGCTAATCAATCCAATTTGTAGAAGCTTATATTGCTCTTGAATTAGAGCATCACAAAAGGAATCAAGAGGGTTTTTTTTATAAGCACTCCCTAGAGCTTCTCTAGTGTCATAGAATGTAGATACAAAAATATAATATGCACTACCAAGCTTAGCAAGAATAACATATATGCATCAACATTCCAACGGATCTATTTTGTATTTTATACATAAAATTCTAAGTGTGTTGAACTTAGATAAGTAATCTTCAATGCAAGGAAAATCATTTGGACTTAAGGTCATTAACTGATTCTCTGGTGGGATCGAATAATATTGTGTTTACCAAACACAACTTCAAGCTTTTCCCAAGCATCATCAGGGCCATCAATTCCTTGAAGGTGAAACGTTAAATCAAGAGATATGGACATTTTGATCATTCCATGTGCTTCGTCATTCTTATCTATCCATTTGACTTTCTTTTCATCATCAGTGGGTTCTAGCTCCTTCCCTAAGGTAATCTGGTATAATCATTTACTTCTTAATACATCCTTCATATGGGATTTCCATGAGAAGTAGTTGGCACTGGTAAGCAAAAGATCATTGTGAGATTCCATATTAAAATATGTAGAAAAATATTAAATTGGTGGTTTGGATGGAAAGATATCGAAAAAATAGACTGTTTAAAAAAACAACACTAAAAATGGACTTCGAATGTGAAAGTTATGCCCTTTTGAAAAAATGCATAAATGGTAACCGAAGAGCCACATGGCAAGTAGAAGTTGGTCCACATGGTGATGCTCCTCATAACTGTGTATATAAGCTCACTTTTAAATAAGTTACTTATGAAGTGACCCACTTTTATAGAACAAGCGAGAATCACCTTTACAATGAAGTTACTTTGTAAATGAAAGTTGCATGCAAAATAACTTAAAATAAAATATTAAAGTTATTTAATATTGATCCACTTTTATAACTTAGGTGAAATGCACTTTACAATGAATGTATGAACTTTTTCAAAAAAAAGTAACGAAAAAGAGACTTGAACGCAAGATCTCTTACTAAGTAAAGTAAATTTTAACCAAGTGAGCTACTGCAAAATACATTATAGTCTAAATAAGGAGTATTCAGGGTGTTGTTGTTGTTGCTATTGTGGAAGACGACCTTGGAGAGTGTGCTCATAAAATACCATTTTCACACAAGAAAAAAATTTCGCGTCTCAATGACAACAAGGGTTAAACCTCGATTAGCTTAATCGAAAAATGAAAAATTTCCCTCTATTTTTTATTTATCGAGATTACATAGAGCACACGACAAAGAGCATACACAGATAAGAAAACCATTTCTACTTTGTTTCTAATTTGTCGAGATTGCAAAGAGTGAAAGGAAATGAACATGCACAGATTGAAAAGAGTAGCAACCCGGAAATAAAAAACAAAAAACCAAAATAAAACTGAAATATTATCTCTGCAAAAATTCAAAAACAACGTATTCGAGCTTTATACCTCCGAATCTGACTTAAATGGTCGTATCTTGGGCAAATGAAAACCTTTTCGAGTGAAAAAAAAACATTCCTAACCGAATCAAGTTCTCCAGACGTAATGTAATAGTTCTCTCAACCTAGAAATGTACGAAAATGACAGAAACCAGAGATGTGACAACATGGCTTCATGATATCGATCTACAACGGGAGTGGGTCTTCAAATGCGCTCTGATATCATGTTCTAAAAAAAAGGTATTCCAATAGAGGATAGACACCTTTAGTAACCAATCACACAACCAGATAAAATATAAACACACCGATGTTTTGACGTGGTAAAACCCCTATGGGAAAACATCCATGACCCAAGACAACATGGCCACTTGGAGCAATTTATTAATGCAAAAGAAAAATATTACAAATAAATTTACAAGAGAGTTTCTCACAATCGATCATCGACAATTGACCCTCCATGCTATTTAAATAGAGATCATGGTACAATCAGGTGTTAATCCCCAAATCAATGTAGTCATTAAGATCAAGGGGAATATGAACCGTCAGATCACTCTATGTTAGGAACATATCATGACAGTTGGACTACACTTTTACCTAATGACACATTAGACCAAATTTATCTTAACTAACTCCTAAGTGTTTGAATATCCTAATAGGAAACTTGCAATTGGATGTTGAGTTCTGCTCCCTTAGGGTAAGTCCTGGTCATCTTCATTATGGGTACAATCCCCATCATGGATATGAATTCCATATAATGACCATGATTGTCCTGGGTCAAAAGGAAGGGGTGCAACTCTATAATTCACACCATTTAGGAGTGGCCAAGTTTCATGTTTTCACTAACTCCAAAGGTGCTAACTCAGTATCACTTCTATGGTGGATTAAGCCCTAACCATGGATCTGAAATCCATCGAATGACCCAAATCTCTACGGGTTGTAAGAGCCCCACCATACCAATGTGAAACTATAAATCCCACATGTAATAAACATAAATATATATAAATATAAATAATAATAATTAATAATTAATGAATAAGAACATCCTAATGAAAAGACATGACTTAACTAAAGGACTTGACTTTTAGTGAAAAGGCACCCACTTAGGTATATATATGGCCCCCCTCAGTGTAAATCATCATCTCTCATGTTTTTTTTTTTAAATTCCATTAGCAAAATAAACTTGAATATATATCAATGGAACAACCATACTCTCTCTCTCTCTCTCTCTCTCTCTCTCTCTCTCTCTCTCTCTCTAAATAATAAATAACCAAAATCTAGTGGTGGTCAAAGACCTTGATTAAGAAAATAAACATTGAATGAAGTGTGGCCAATGGTCGTGATCTAATGCAATAAAAAATATATATAATAATGATTTATATGACTACTTAGTACGAATTATTTATACATTATTATATATGGGTAATATAATTTAGGTTTATTACACCACACTAGTAAGGGACAAACACACTTCCTTTTTCCTCTATGATGACTTAACACTATATTCCATGTGGCTTTCCCTATAATTCTTTCCATGTCATTGATCCTTTATTAAACAAATGGATAGGATCATTGTGGGTCCATAAGGGCACCCCTCCTTGAGGAACTACTTTATAACCCACACCAATATGACGGAGCCACATGCTTCCCTCGACACACCTCCAAAGGGATCAAATATCAACCACGAGATCTTTATCCATTGTTGATCTATGACAAACCAGTGTTCCAGATTAATCCTTGCCCATAGTTATAAAATTAATACATTACTCCTTATACCATAGGATTTATCCTCCACTGTCAATCTCTATTGCTAAATGGTCAGGATTCACCATGGGTTCAAAGTCATGTATGCACCAATGAGATCCTACAAGCTATCACCTCTTTAGAGCCCTTCACATTTGTTAACCTTAGGGCTTACCCACTCCAAATCTTACTCTTGTCATTGATCTTGGATCCAACATATGATTGATATATTTTTGGGTTATAACAACCTCCTTTCCCCATCACACAAGTTTATAACTTGCATGAATAAGAGGGCACCATGTGTCCTCATCCTATGGCCTCCACTCATACGAAACTACACATACAACTTCTATTGGGAATATACTCTAACCATAGATATAGTAATTTTGTATATAACCCAAATAGTTGTGGAGTATAAAGGCCCTCCCTCATGGGGTGCACCTTTATGACCCACATCAATAGGACATTGCCACATGTCTTGGGCGAGGAAAGCCACTAACTCTTAAAATACATGGAATTTAGCTCTTAGTCATCTTGTGACCAACTTCTCCAATGAACACCATTTGGGCCTAGCTCTATAACAACGAGCCTCAACCATTATATTATGTGGCACCCTTGCACCTACCAATTTTCACATACACTCTTATGTGACTAATTTTCATATCTGAAAATTACTTCCTAGTGAACTAACAATAAACCCTAGCTATTATCACTGAACAATTTTACACTAAAAATTATTGATTGAAAATTATTGCAACGGAAACAACAAGATTAGAGATGAATCATCAATACACATAAGACACAAATTTATGTTATGTAACTTTATCAAATTCATAAATTCCGAGGGGAAAACCAACCCTCCCAACCAACATAAATCCACCAAAATATAAGGGCAACCTTGTCCTTCCAATAACACAAAATATCAGAAAACCAAACCTCAACAAATCCTTGGAGAATTCCTTTGCCCACAAATCTGTTGCAGACCACCTTTATGGCCTGTTGATGTCACTTGTCAGCTTGTACAGACCTACTCCTACCCAAAAAACTATGTACGTGATTCACCTTACTACAACCCGTATACATACATGATTGTGCCCACTAAAACCCACGTATACGTGATTCACCTCACTGCAACATGCATACATACAAGATTGTTCCCACTCCAACCTGCGCACAAGTTCATACAACTTGTACAGACACCTCTGTATGATTTTCTCTCTGTGGCTTCCTCTCTCCTAGGCCAGATTTTCCAACATTGTAGAATTTCCCTATGTTGAAATCACCAAGCCTCCTAGCATAAGTATAGACTCACTTATGCTAACTTGATGCAGAAGCATCGCTCCACCTTAGCACGTGCCAACTATTTAGCACATCCAAGCACATTCAAGGAGGAGAGAGGCACCAACCCTCTCATTTTTCCTTGAATTTTAAAATTTCAATGTAATAAAAGAAATTAAATGTTGTAAGGCTCAAGCCTAGCCGAGTCATGCCTTTGTACAAGTAGTAGATGGAGTCGCCTTTATTAGGCATGATTTGTACCAATCATGAGCATCACCTTGGATCTGAATATGTAAATGTTCTTTCAATGTAATTTGCCTCAGTAGACAAGCGCTGTAAATGGTGATTGGACACCACTAGTGTAGCTTGGAGGGAACGCTCATCGAGCCCCTCTTGTATAAATATTTGTAACATATGCCCAGTAGAGGTTGATGAGAATTAGTTGTTGATAGTTGTTGAAAGTAGTAAGAGAGTTTTAGAGAAGAGCTCAAGAGAGGAGAGGAGAAAGCACCGAGACTTTGTAGCAGTCCAACTTTTGTAAACACTTGTACAAGCATTCATATTAATACAAAGAGAAGTGTTTCCTGCCTATGAGTTTTCTGTGTGTTTATGCATTTAATGAATGTTATCTGTGTGTTTACGTGTTCATATGTTGTTAGATGCATGAATGTATTCCCTTTGCAGGAATTAGATAGACTTCTCTATATTTGTGAGTTTGTTGAATTTATGGGTTCTTTAGGATAAATGCAAGGAGTGCATGACAGAGTGTTGAGAACTTTGTCATCCAACGTAAGGAGTGTGTATCTGAACTTTACTTTGAGTTCAGAGGAGAACGTTTTAGGAGGGCACACGAGAACATTTACAAACTCAGAGAGGATCCTCAAGGTTGTTGAACAAATTGGAGGGGAAAGTCTGTGTAGGAGAAATCATATCCAGAGCCGCTGGATTCTTTGAAAGATCTTCTAGGAAGGCATTGAGCAGGTTCGAGCACGCACAGGAGAAATTTGTCTTGAGTTTAGAGAAGAAAGTGTCAAGGAAAAGACACTTACAGAGTTACTCAACACTCTGCAAGCTCAGCAAGGAGTGCTTTGAGCAAGTTCAAAGAGTGCAAAAAACCAACATACTCTGAAGTGTTGGGGGAAATTGAGGAAACCCAGAGTTACTGAACACTTTGAGGGAGAGGCTCTACAAGGAGTGCATTGAGCAGGTAGAAGCAGGGTGTATGAAGATTTTCTGGGAAATATTCTAATTCTGAATACGTTTGAAAGTTAAAACAAGTGCAAGGAGTGCACATAGGGACGAACTTGTTTTGAGTTCAAGAGCTCAAGAAGGACGAGCATTGGGTTTTCACGAGGACGCAAGAAATCCTTTGAAGGAAGACTGAAGGTCGATACCCTTGGGAGACTGAGTAAGTTCAAAAGATCAGAAGAGATAGTGAAAGTGTACATAGGGACTCTCCAAGATGAGCAAAGGCCAAGGACCCTTACAGGTTCAAGTTTATGTAGACGATGCAAAGAGTGTGTGCAGGTGAACTTATTCAAGTTCAAGCTTAGGAGGAAGACCCATGCAAAGACGTGCACTAGACCAACACATATATCCGTGTTGAAGAGGTCTAAGAATTACAGACAGGAACACACCAGGAGCATGCCATAGGTAAAGTATTCCAACTTTACAGAAGATTAGGAGGTAGTGCACAAGTCGAGACCCAACAGTCGGGCTCGCAGGAGAAATCTTAAAGACCGCAACCTTTGACACTTACGCATTTTCCCAATTCGGGAGAAACTCAAAATCTCAAGAAGAGGAGCGAAAACTGTCGTTGGATCAGCTGCGAAGTGAGATTTGGGTCATGAGATTCCACATCCAAATATAAGGAGGAACATGCGAGGATAAGGACAGATCCCAACCATCGGATCTGGGCGCGAAGGACCAACAAGCGTTGGATCCAGATAAAGTGCACAGGCCTTAACCCTTTTTAAAGTGCATAGGAGATTGGGATAGCAGAAGTCCCGAAGTCGGTCGGGACCATCCATCGTCCAGAGGGACCTATGACAAGAGATCTAGAAGTCTGGAGAAATCACACTCTGAGAGATTTCAGGTGAGCAACGAGACTTAGCACTCCCGAGGTTTTTTGTTGAGGTGGTTTGGAATTACCCGAAGCGCTGGAGCCTGACGTTACTATGGGTCGTTGATCCCAAAGGAGAATGTGGACCATTGATCTACGAAGGGACGCGTGGAGAACATAGGTTCACTCCATTGGAAAGCCACTTCAGAGGATTTGTGGGGTGTGCATGTGGATTCGACCGAAGCCCAAATTATGAAGAAAGAGACTGAGTCGTCGATCTCAGTGAGGAGAATGGACCGTTGATTACATTTTCGTCCTTTCGGAGGATTGTGACTATGAAAGGATTGGCCACATATTATACTGAAAATGCCCCAATATGGAGCTCTGAATCACCCTTTGGATAGGCACCTGATCACAGTCTGAGGTCATATGAAGAGAGGGGGCCTAGCAGAAGGAGCTAGCGCCTGCTAGTCTAAAATTACCAAGAGCGCTAAGAAAAGGGCCCGCAGGTTCTCATAGAACTTGCGCCTTAGGAGAAAAGGGTTCTATATAAGTTGATTTGGGTTCCATTAGGGGGCCCAAAGACTCGATCTAACTCAATGATCTGAATGATCCTTGTCCGGGAGGTCGCAGAACCCCTAGGGGGGAAGGGGGTCCTGCATCAAGTGGTGTTAGAGCCCAATTTTGTCTGCAAATCGTAGGAAAAAGGAGGGTGAAAGGAGATACTCTGATACCATCAAGTGGTATCAGAGCCGAAATTTTCTTGCAGACAACAGAAAAAGGAGAGAGGAGATAATCTGACAACATCAAGTAGTATCAGAGGTTTAATTTTGCTTGTAGACAACGAGTGAAGGAGGAGACAGAGTGTTTATGCTCCGTGTGTGATTGTTCGCAAGTATGTAACAGTCAATAGACAACCAAGTGGGTTGTTAGAGAAGCTAGAGATACTCTCAGTTGCAAAGTAGTCAACAAAAATCCAGGTGTCCTGAGGAAAGGAGAATGGCTAATGAATTCCATAAGCGTGGTCAAGGCAAGGACCTCCAGTAGAAAATCAAGGAAAAAATTGATAGGGAGCTCAATGAAATAAGAGCAGAAATAGATAGGCTAGAATTGAAGATGCAACAAGAACCACAAGTACACTGGAGGTACGAATGGCCTCTGAAAAGGAAAGAAAAATAGCATGTTCAAAATTTGTTGGCCAGAAGGCAGAAACAACATTTGATGAGGTGGTTGAGGCATGCTGAAAACCTCAGTGCCACAGAGGAGAAGGTTTGCATTTACAAGCCAGAAATTGGAGAAGACCTCAGTGAGGAGGAAGTGAGATCAGTTGATCTCATGAACTGCCAGGAGGACAGTGATGAAAATTCAGATTTCTAGGTGGGCAATGAGATGAGGTCAGTTGATCTCATAGACTGATAGGAGGGCAGCAGTGAAATCCCAAATTTCCAAGTGGGCAAGGGTGAAGACATGAACTCAACTGAGAGTTCATATCAATAAGGAGTGATGATGGAGGAGGATCATACGAGTGTTCTGATCACTGGGGGAATCGATGTATTCCTACCAACTAGCCAAGCAGAGGCTAGCATATGTGTTGCAGATGCAGCAGAATGACAGCCAGTCATGACTGTCATAAAGGAGGAGAAGGATAAGACACTGATGTCTGACCCAATAGAGAAAGAGGAGCACACAGTTGAGTTTCTCACTCCATGGGAGAAAGAGTTGAGGTTGTTGAGGATTGGCTATGCCATCCAAGCACATAAGAGGATTGCCAGAATGCAATCATGCAAATTGTGGGAGAATGCCAACACGAGGAGCAGCTAGAGGAGGTTGGAGATATACCAGCAGAGGAGTTGACATATGTCAATCTGTCAGAAGGAATAGTTGAGCAACAACTCGATGGGATGACTGCATAGTTGGAGTCTGTAGGGGAGTGTCCAGCTAGTGCCATAGAAGAAGAAAACAACCGGGGAGATCAGGTTGATCTACCTATTTACAAGGAGGAAGTGTAGCAAGCTAGTCTGCATGAAAGGAGAATCCAACCAACAGATTGGTTGGAAGAAGTCATAGAGGAAATCAGTGATTTGATGTTGAGATCAACAAAACAAGCTGTCAGCAGGAGGAAGATGAACATAAGATAACCTGCAACAACAGCCAAGAAGCAGCAACAACAACAAATCAGAGGAGCAGGACGACAACTCCAAAGAAGAGTTTGGGATCCAAGGGGGTTTCAACAATGGAGCAGAGGAGTTCATGATTTCCCCAACAGTGGAGTGTGATGTAGGAGCATCGCTCCAACTCAACATGCACAAGCTATTTAGCACATCCAAGGACATTCAAGGAGGAGAGAGGCACCAACCCTCTCATTTTTCCTCGAATTTTAAAATTTCATTATAATAAAATAAATTAAAAGCTATAAGGCTCAAGCATAGCCGAGTCATGCCTTTGTAGAAGCAGTAGATGAAGTCGCCTTTATTAGGCCTGAGCTTTACCAATCTCGAGCATCGCCTCAGATCTAAAGATGTAAATGTTATTTCAATGTAATCTGCCTCAGTAGACATGAGTTTTAAATGGTGATTAGACACCACTAGTGTACCTTGGAGGGAAAGCTCGTCGATCCCCTCTTGTATAAATATTTGTAACGTATGCCCAGTAGAGGCTGCTAAGAATTAGTTTTTGATAGTTGTTGAAAGTAGTAAGAGAGCTGTAGAGAAGAGCTCAAGAGAGGAGAGGAGAAAGCGTTGAGACTCTGTAGCAGTCAATCTTTTGTAAACACTTGTACATGAATTCATATTAATACAAAGAGCAATTTTTCCTGCCTATGAGTTTTCTGTGTGTTTATGTGTTTAATGAATGTTATCTATGTGTTTATGTGTTCATATGCTATTAGATGCATGAATGTATTCCCTTTGCAAGAATTAGATAGAATTCTCTATCTTTGTGAGTTTGTTGAATTTTTAGGTTCTTTAGGCTAAACACAAGGAGTGCATGACAGAGTGTTGAGAACTCTGTGAGCCAACTCAAGGAGTGTGTATCTGAACGTTTCTTTGAGTTCAGAGGAGAACGTGTTAGGAGGGCACACCAGAACATTTAGAGACTCAGAGAGGAGCCTCAAGGTTGATGAAACCCTTGGAGGGGAAAGTTTGTGGAGGAGAAAGCATAGCTAGAGTTGTTGGATTCTCTAAAATATCTGTCAGGAAGGCATTGAGCAAGTGCGAGAGCCCACAGGAGAACTCTGTATTGAGTTCATAGAAGAGAGTGTCAAGGATACGACACTCACATAGTTACTGAAAACTATGCAAGTTCAAAAAGGATTTCTTTGAGAAGGTTCAAAGAGTGCACATAATAAACATACTCTGAAGTGTTGGGGGGAATTGAGAAAACCCGGAGTTACTAAACACTCTGAGGGAAAGGCTCTGCAAGGAGTGCATCGAGCAGGCACAAGGAGGGTGTAGAAATATTTTCTGGGAAATCTTCTAAGTCTGAAGTCGTTTGAAATTTCAGACAAGTGTAAGGAGTGCACATAGGGATGAACTTTCTTTGAGTTCAAGAGCTCAGGAAGGATGAGCGTTGGGTTTCCAGGAGGATGCAAGAAATCCTTTGAAGGAAAATCGAAGGTCAAGACCCTTAGGAGACTGAGTAAGTTCAAAAGCTTAGAAGAGATAGTACAAGTGTGCATAAGGAATCTACAAACTGAGTAGAGGCTAAGGACCCTTATAGGTTCAAGTTTATGTAGACGTCGCAAAGAGTGTGTGAAGTGAACTTATTTCAAGTTCAATCTTAGGAGGAAGACGCGTGCAAAGACATGCACTGGGCCAACATGTATATCAATGTTGAAGAGGTCTAAGAATTTCAGACAGGAACACACCAGGAGCGTGCCATAGCTAAAGTATTCTAACTTTACAAAAGCTTGGGAGGGAGAACACAAGTCGAGACCCAACAGTCAGGCTCGCAGGAGAAATCTCAAAAACCGCAAAATTTGACACTTACGCATTTTCCCAATTCGGGAGAAACTCAAAATATCAGGAGGAGGAGCAACAACTGTCGTTGGATCAGCTGTGAAGCAAAATCTAGGTCATGAGATTCCACATCCAGATATCAGGAGGAACATACGAGGAGAAGGAAAAATCACAACCATCAGATCTGGGCATGAAGGACCAACAAACGTTGGATCCAAGTAAAGTGCACAAGCCTTAACCCTTTTTAAAGTGCACAAGAGAGCAGGATAAAAGAAGTCCCAAAGTCGGTCGGGACCATCCATTGTCTAGAGGTACAGGTGGCAAGAGATCTGGAAGTCCGAAGAAATCACACTATGGGATATTTCAGGTGAGCAGCGAGCAAAATCGCCAAAGCTCTGAAGCCTAGAGCGGATTCTGACCATTGATTGTCAGAGGACAAGTGGAGACATATCTGATACATCGGAGTGGAAGTACCTCGGGATTTTTTGGATAAGTAGAGTTTGAAACTCCTGAAGCTCTAAAGAACGGAGCAGATCCTGGTCATTGATCGCCAGGAGGCGCATGGCACCAGATCGTGTCGTTCAGAAGGTAAGCACTCTAGAAGAAATCAGATTTAGAAGGGTGAAGGACTCCCAAAGGGCTGGGTACCGAAGAAGATCTAGGTTTTTCGTTAGTAAGGACAGGTGTCGCCAGATCCCACACTCTGGAGAAAAATTACTACGGAAGAATTGGAGGGTGGAGATGCAAAGACTCGCGAAGCCCGAAGTCGCGAGGTCATCAAGGACGTCCATGAAGGAGGAAACTTAGTAGAAGATTTGCTATTTCAGAGACTTAACACTCTAGAGTTTTTGTGGAGAGGTGGTTCGAAATTACCCGAAGCATCGGAGCCCGATGTTACTGTGGGTCGTTGATCCCAAAGGAGAGTGTGGACCGTTGATCTACGAAGGGACGCGTGGAGGACGGAGGTTCACTCCGTTGGAAAGCCAATCTGGAGGATTTGTGGGGTGTGCATGTGGATTCGGCTGAAGCCTGAATTCCAAAGAAGGAGACTGAGTTGTTGATCTTAGTGAGGAGCGTGGACCGTTGATCTCGTTTCCGTCATTTCAGAGGATTGTGACTACGGAAGGATTGGTTGCAGCTTTGAATGAAAACACATGGAGTCGGAGCTCCAGAGATCCCTTTGGATAGGCACTTGATCACAGTCTGATTTCATATGAAGAGAGGGGGCCTAGCAGAAGGAGCTAGCGCTCGCCAGTCTAAAATTACCAAGAGCACCAAGAAAAGGGCCTACGGGTTCTCATAGAACTTGCACTTTAGGAGAAAAGGGGTCTGTGTAAGTTGATTTGGGTTCCAGTAGGGGGTCCAAAGAGTCGATCCGACTCAATGATTTGAACGATCCTTAACAGGAAGGTCGCAGAAACCCTAGGGGGGGAGGGGGTCCTGCATCATAACTCCATCCTTTCACAATGAGAAAATGTCACAATGACCTCTCTCCTTTATATACAAGTCCAATGTGTTAGTTTAGGAGCCCTTGCTAAACTCAACAATTAATTAGAATATTTTGATTTCCTTTTGTGGGTGTGGAACCCCATCATAAGACCACAAAGACCATCAACTTTCCCATGAGGCCCTAGCCTCATTTCTAGGTCGATTTCAATGAAACAAAAGGCTAATATGGTGCCAATGAAGATTCCCACATTCCTGACACCTTGGAATCTTGTGGAAATACCTCTCTAAGATACAAAAAAAATGCTAAAATTAACCATAGTTAGTGCCCACAATACAAGGTCCTAATCTCTAGTATCTTCTTTATGATTTTTGGTCTTTCCATAAAACATTACACATTTATCAATGAAAATCCATAAGTGCATACATAGTGTATGTGCAGTGCAACTAAAGAATAAGTGAAATGAATGTGTGTGTGAAAGAGAGAGAGGAATGTCCAATCCATGGAGCATAAGACCTAATGCACAATAGTCATTCATATCTACAAAACATGTAACACATAACAAATATATAATAGATAAAACAATGATACTATCCATTTTTCATATTTAGAAACAACACGAGATATACTTATCTTTCAAAGAATATTGTCCATGAAACTAGTTGTTTATGAGCAATGTTCCACCCAACCATAGGTATTTTCCATGAATACCACCCTCTTGTTAGGCTATGAGACCACTAGGGTGAAGGAACTGGTCTCAGGAACTAATTTTCTCCAACCCAACTATTTGGTCTCATTCTTAGCCTGAGCCATTCCTAACAAAACAACCTAAGTGTTTTTCTATCTCTCCGACCAACTATGGCACTCCTGGACTCTACCCCACACAACACTATGGAATAATACACCTATCCTCTCTCTACTAAATGGTCCATCTGGGAATCTTCCCCTATCTTAGTTCTCTCAAGGTGTGAGGAAATAGTCCATTAGCCATCTTGCTTGCAAGGGTCTTATTTGTCTTCTCAACATTTAAATAGCATAACTACACAAGTTTTAGGTTCCTAACCTACCCAACCTCTCTATTCTCTCTTATAACCTTCTATACTCGTTGAGGGTCTTTTCACTCTCGTCACAATGCTCATTTTCTCTAATATGTTGATTCATTTTAAAGGGTTACCATTTTAGGACATTTATTTTTGGTCTTGTTCTTAGTTCTTGGTTCTTCTCACTATCTATGGTGTCGAATCATCATACCACAAGGGTTCCTATTTGTATATATTGCCTCCTCCTAAACTACTACCTTTATTTGTGTGAATCCACACCCCTAAAGGGAATGGTAAGGTAGAGGAGGAATTTTTTAACATTACCTTTGTCAAAGGGAAATATAGGACTCTTTCATTGGCACTCAACCCATTCCTTCATAACTACTTGAAAATATCTTCACAACAAACCTCTTACATGCATTCAATGATTGGTTAAATGAGCTAATACATGTGGTTGGCTTCATTTAAGGTGTCTGTAGAAAAGTGGATGATTTCTAAGGCTAACACTTGGAAATATAGGATTTACTTTCCCATGGAACTCCTATCCTCATCTTTGTTGGTGGAATCATAGCCCCTCTTATTCACATGTTCTCGTAGTGAGCATGGACAATTTTATATTATATTTTGACAATAATATTTACAAAGCTTAAGCCTATCATGGAAATCCTACCACATGATCCATAGAAACATACTTACATCATATATGCTTATCCATTCAATTATATTGGAGCCTTGGACTTGAGATTAGCCCTAGGAATAAATATTTGCATGATTTACATAATTTGATTCAATAAAATATAGGGGTCAAAGCTGGGGCATTACAATTGGAAAGGACCATGGGACCTAACCTCATGTGGCACCTTGATATTCTTGAAGAAGGTAGATAAAATGAATCTCCCAAACTAATAACTCATATAATTCTTTATAGTATATTTTATGTGGAAGTAAACAAAACTCTGAGAAACAATACTTATGGGGTCATCAATCTTGGGATTATTCTTAAGCCAAAATGATCAAAACTGCTAAGAAGATCAATTATTACCAAGGAGAATAAATCCATGACAAGAAAAGGAGTAGAGCAGGTAGTAGGGAATTAGGCATGGTAATAGATAAATATTGTAATAGGAAAGAAGGTCATGGCCTTAGAGAATATTTTGTAGTGTGTTAGGTACTAAGTTGAGCCATTATCCTACAAGTTAATGAGAAGATTGAGAATTAGATTGAGAACTATGATCATGTCTTGGAGTTTTGATTTATTTTGTATGTGTATGAAATTAAGTTACTTCCTCTTCATTTGTTTAAATTTTATATTAAAATAAATGTAATGGTATGTTGAAAATTTCAAAATTAAAACTAAAGTCATAGTCTAAATGTGCTACATTTTTGTTTTTTTTCTGGACAATTTTTTTCAGGGATATTTGTTAGAAATCCAACGAGATATTGTTGGATTTGTAGATTTGGGTGGTTAAATCTGTATAATCTGAGTGTTCCAAGGGTTTTTCAGCACACTGAGTCCATTTTTGCATTCATAAATTCAATTTAAACAACATAAAGTTATGATTTCGTTCGAATTTATGTTGTCGAATTCCAACGAGGAGGGGAAAATGTAGAACAGTTAGACAAGGCCAAAACTAAAAGGTAGTTTTATCATTGAATATGCTCTTCGTGCACTATGCTCGACTCATATGCCCTCTTAATAATGGAAGATTTACCAATGTCCAATTTTAGGTGAGGATTCATTACAAGACCTGACCAAACCAGTGATTTGTGCTTGGTTGGTGTGTTGCGATTTTGCTTGTTATTTGGTTTTGTGGAGAAAGAAGTTTATACATTATTATCAATAAATATATGATCAAAATAAATCTAAAAAATAAAACAGTGAAACAATTCCTATTTTATCTTATCAAAGGATGTTATCATACCATAAAACTATCAAATTCATGACAAGTAAAACAACCCAACATTTTTTTTCCAATACTATTCCTATAGTTTTGAGACCTGTTTTTAAAAGAGACCCTTGGCCCATGGACCTACCAAGTTCATGACAAGTGAAACTATGCACCTTTGTTCTTATGCTACTATCCTATATATTCTTAATATGATTGAATTTGGGACACGATTAATATTTTTACAACCATCAGAATCACATCCAAGAAACCTAAAACTACTACTTACAACTTCACATAAAACAAATGATACGAAAGTAAACCTCTAATATAATTTTTCAAAAAGATTCAGCTCTCTATAACTACCCCCAAGCAAGGCATTACTCCCCTTAATTTATTCACCACCATAGATCCATCTTAACTTCAGATCTATCATGCGTCCAAAGGTATGAAATCCTTCAAGATGCAAACATCTCTTCCAGTTTTGTACTCTAAAAAATTTTGCATCTCAAGGAATTTGATGCCTCTCGGCTCATGATCGATCCAAAATTAATGTGGATCTACTCTGGTTATATATATGAGGGTGGAGGTGGGTGGGGGAATAATAGAGAAAACATATTAAGGGTAGCGGTGGGTAGGGGGAATAATAGAGAAAAAATATTATTAATATGCTTTCTCTATTAATCCCCCCACCCACCCCCATATTATTCCATATTTTTCTCTATTATTCCACCCACCCTATGAGGGTGGGGGTATATGAAGGTGGGGATGGGGGGAATAATAGAGAAAACATATTAATAATATATTTTCTCTATATGAGGGTGAGGGTGGGGGTCGGTGGGTAGGGAGATAATATGTTTTCTTTATTATTCCCCCCACCCTCACCCTCATATAGAGAAAATATATTATTAATATGTTTTCTCTATTATTCCCCCCAACCCCACCCTCACCCTCACCCTCATATACCCCCACTCTCATAGGGTGGGGGGAATAATAGAGAAAACATATTATCCCCCCAACCACCCACTCCCACCCTCACCCTCATATAGAGAAAATAATATGTTTTCTCTATTATTCCTGCCACCCCCACCCTCATATATGAGGGTGGGGGTGGTGGGAACTTTTAGCAACAATTTTTGTCTTGGGTGCAAAAGTACCTAGGCCTGCAGGTTGCATGAGAAGCACCCAAGTGCAGCGCAGGAGAATCTCTTTTATGGTTACGAGTCAAGCGAGCGGGCGAAGTTTTATTGTCAGCAGCCGAGATTCATCTACAAATCTGATCGACAGTAATCGAGATTTCGGGGGTGCCAAGTTGTCCAGGATTTAGCACGAAAGACAGCTCCCATATTTCAAGATAAATCTGGGTCGTCCGATCCAATCGGGACAGATGGCAGTCAGTCGGCGTATCGGGGATCGGTGTTTCGGGAGACAAGGAGCCTCCCATTCTTTACAGCCGAAATCGCCAATCGGAGAAGTGCCGAAATCACCTTTGGAGCCAAGCCTACAGTCCTAGCGCCAGGTCACGACAAGTGAGCCTGTGAATAAAGGCGGCCTCCTTTTAAATAGCAAAGGCTACCTCGACCATTCATCTTAAGGACGCGCGGCGCACAATCGTGCCATGTCGGCATTCGGGAGTTCGAACGGTAAGCGCTCCTCCTCATTTCGCCTCTCGAAACCTCGAATCCCAAAGTGCCGAAAGCGCCCAAGATTGGGCCCATGGTTTTGGCGCCTAGTCATAAAGGAGCAGGCCTGAAGAAGAGGCGCTAAGTTTTATCATTTGGAAAAGCGGGCCCCAAAAAGTGCCAAGAGTGATCTTAGCCGTTCATCCTCGAGGAACACGTGGTGCACGATTAGGTTCTTCGCCTTTTCACCCATCACAATTTCAAAGCATAAGGAACAGCTCTCTCATATCCCCGAAGCGTGAAGCACCAAAGATGTCTCGGACCTGGGCCCACAGTATTTCCATATCAGTTCAGGATCATTAGATCAGTGGAGGATGTGTGGCGACCGTTAGGCCCTCCCGACATTTTTCCCATCGCGATTTTGAAGGGAGAAGACCTGCTCTTTCCCATCCGCGAACCCCGAAACGTCGAAAACACTCTAGGAGATAAGCATAAGGTCACGGCCCGTGGTCACTCGAGGGAGTATAGGGGGATGTACAGGGAGGCCAAAAGCGTCGAATTGAAGTTTCAGAGGGGGGGGCAATGTGTTCTCCAGGCGCTGATTCGACGTGATCTAAATCCCGGCACCTGCTAGAAATGAATGAAAGAGAGAGAGGGTGGTTGAAACCTCGCCTCATTCATTAATTGAAAAGTATGGATGTCTCGATTGAAAGCCTACCCGAGATGGTCCTCTGTACTAGTTCTTTTCATGGAAGCCACGCCAAGTCCTCAACTCGCCAGGGAAGCCTGCACATGCTAATTCAACATTTAAGGGCTCAGCTATGGTGCGAGCCATGCAGAATTAAGGTGGCGTATAGCAGAGGAGTGCATGCCATATTTGATTGAAGAGACTCCTCATCCCGAAAGTCCAGTAGGTCTCTGTTGGGCAAAGCTTTAGGAGTATATATACTTAGTTTTGATATTTTTCAAGGTATCGATGGTAGAGCGAAGCTCCCAATTGTAAAAGTTTTAACAGACACTCTAGTTCTCTGGTTATGCATCTGTATGTAAGACTTATTGTTTAATGACAGACATTTCTCTTATCCCATCTAGTTTTCATCTCATATCGAGGGAGTTCATGATTGACTGATTCACATGAATTATTGCAATTATGTTATGATAAAGGGTTTATTATTGCATTGTTGTATTCTCTGGTTTTCCGCGTTTGAATGTAAGACGATCTTGTGTTTAGATGCCTTCTCCTACAGTCTGTTAGGAACCTGATGTTTATGACAGACCTTTACATCTCTCTGATATAAGTCTTCGCCCTACTCACCCTCACTACAACGCACTGTCTGAAGTTTATCTAAGACCTCACTTGCCCATGCATGCTTGGCCTAGTTTCAGAGTTAGAAGCATATCGTTTGAGTTTACTTCCATTCGATCACCCATTTTACACAAATCGTGAAATAAACTGATGGGCGTCGGGCTCTACTTCTGCTGCAATCCAGGAGTGACTTCCGTCAAAAACATTTCTGGCACCGTTGTCGGGAACGAAGTTGAAAATTTTCCCCGAGATTGAATGACATTGAGCCTCTGATTCTAAAGGTGCATCAAGTATTGGATCCTTCGAAGATTTCTACTGTGCACCTGGCGACTCCATTGTGACGACTCCACTATGGTGAACATGCCGCTTCAATTGTGGCTTTCAGAGGCAGACACACGCGGTCCCATCCACAGCTGCCTCTAGCTACAACTGAAACTGATCGGGAGATAGTTCTCAGAAAAGGAAAGGCCTATGAAGGAGAAGTTGTCGCCGTCGAACCAGGTAATCCACCATCTCCTTTTGTAGAAACTCCATTTTCTCCACCTCAGTTTCCTAGCAGACCGCCTTCTGAAGTTTCTCGTTTCCTGAATTTTGGGAGTGTTCCTGTTGAGGTTTCCCCCCCTGGTCTGGGATTAGAGGGAGAAATCCTTGTCACTCCCATCTCCCCTGAAGTTGTACCTTGGCGTAGACCCTGGACCACAAAAGATTTCCCCACTCCTAGCTTTACCGCTCCTCCTCTTGTTATTGTTGTCGCTTCTGCACGACGAGAAGCATCCGTCGACTTAAGCTCGCTAGCCTTCTCCCTAAATCCCCTATTGTTTCCTACTCCCCTTAGAAGCTCATCCCAAGTATCTCCTTTTAGAGCTCCTTCTCCTCTTAGTCCTCCTCCTCATAATATCCCTATGGCCAGAGCAAATCCCCCAATGACCAGAATGGAGGCCATCATAGCCACTAGATACGCTCCCCTTGTGTTACCTCAGCCTCTCAATGCCCTCCTGGTAGATGGATACCTCAAGCAGCTGCGCAAGTTTATAGGCGAGGGGGACATAACTGTGGAAGAACACCTAGAAGCCTTTTACAATTTTACAAATGATAATGTTATCATGCACGCAGATGTATGGATGAGGATTTTTGTCCATAGTCTTCAGGGCGAGGCTAGAAAATAGTTTAAGGACCTGCCCCCTGGATCTATTGATGGGATCAAAGCTTTGGATAGTGCCTTTTTGAGACAGTGGGGAGATAAAAAAGACTTCATGTATTACATGACAGAGTTTGGGTCTTTGAAGAGAAAAGAAGGGGAGTCTGTCTTTGACTTCTCCAAGAGATTCAATAAAATGTACAATAAAATCCCTGTTGAGATAAAACCCTCTGAAGCCTCTGCAAAGATCACTTATGCCAGCGCCTTCGATCCCGATTTCTGCCTCCTGTTGAGGGAAAGAAGAGCCACTACTCTGGCTCACATGCAGGATGCAACCGTGGAGGTAGAATCTAACATATTGGTTGTTGACCGACTCAGGAGCACTGCTGGTAGAAACATATCCAGGCAGAGGCCTGAAGCCTCCCCATCCAGTTCCTCTCCCTTTCCCCTTTAGATAGATGAGACAACTAGAATACTAAAATCACTTTCTGCCAGGATGGAAAGGTGGGAATTGGAAGGGAAGCCCATCTACAGAAATCCCCAAAATATAGATAGTAGAGGCTTCAGGAAGCCTAATAACAATGTGCCACAGGTTTTTCCCAGGGAACAAAGGAGCAAAGATAGAGATGATCAGAGGATTCATACCCCTCTCCAGAACAACCTAGTTTCTCATGAGGAAGGGGAGGAGGTGGATGAACTCGATCCCGAGATCCACTCCATCGAGGACACTTCCCCGTTTCCTCATTTGACTCAATCTGCATATGAAGAATCCCTTATCAACACTCAAATCAAGGAGTTAAGTAGAGGGGAAAAATCCAGCAACACTCCTAACAGATATAATCTCAGGTCAAAAAAGAAAGAAGGGAATCTTGATAACCAGGATCATCCCCCCATAGTAGAAAGGCCTACTAAAGCTGCATCGACCACTACTAAATAAAGGAAAACTCAGGATGCTCCGCCAACAACCAAGGAACCGGTCACTGAGGTAAGGGAAGCTCCTAAGCCTATTCCCTCCTTCAATTTTGAGCATGAGATTCAGAAGATTAGAATTCCTATACCCCTATCTGAGCTAGTAAAAAAATAAGATTTCAAAAGGTCCCTCTCCAAGCTGCTACAATCTAAGCTCCCCCATCCGTCCACTGACTCAATAAATCTCCAAGATGAAAAGTCGATAGTTGTCCTAGGGCCCATGGTAGAAGATAGAGATGATTCATCCCCTCCCTTCTACACATCCCTAAACATACATGATAAAGTCCTGCATAACTGCCTCATGGATTCAGGGGCTTCTCATAACCTTATGCCCAAAATAGTAATGGAAGAATTGGTACTAGAAGTGAAAAAAAATTATCATGATTTGTACGCTTTCGATTCAAGGAGAGTGCAGTGTCTAGGAGTCATCAAAGACCTGGTGGTTTCTTTGTTTCAGTTGCCCATGAAAAGTGTGGTCATGGATATTGTGGTAGCCGACGTCCCCCCCAAATTTGGCATGATGTTGTCTAGATATTGGATAAAAAAGCTTGGAGGAACATTACAAATGTATCTCACGTATGCCACCATTACAGTCTTAGGAGGTGAACAAAGGAGGTTATATAGAGAAGCTCAGTTGGCTTACATTGTTAGTGACGAAGCAAACCCCACCAATCACCCCATCTTTGCACTTGACACTGATTTGGGGTCTAGTTTATTGCAACTCACTGATGCTCCTGAAGACCCTTTTCAAGCCAGAAAGCAGCCCAGTCTTGATTACCCGATTCCCCCTCCAACCCCCTCTGTCTGGAAGATGTTTTTCGACGGAGCTTCTTCTAGCGAAGGCATTGGCGCTGGAGTGGTTTTCATATCACCTTGTCAGGAAGCCATATCCCTGTCATACAAGCTGGAATTCGAAACCACCAACAATGTGGTAGAGTATGAAGCTCTTGTTCTTGGTATGAGGGCTGCAAAGGAAATGGGAATTAAAGAGATAGAAATATTTGGAGATGCTGAGTTGATTATCTAGCAAGTGAGAAATGCTTATCGTGCTAATAATCCCCGGCTCAGAAATTACAGAAATGAAGTGTGGGACTTGATTGATAATTTCTTCTTGGCTTTTAACATCTCTTTCATTCCGAGGGAGGAAAATACTTCAGCCGATTCTTTAGTTGTCTCAGCTAGTTTGCTCAAAGTCCCCCTACCGCCTATGATCAAATATGATGTTGAAATAAGATATAGGCCCTCTGTACCAGACAATGTCAAGCACTGGAAGGTATTCGAAGATGATCTGGAAATCAAAAAAATTCTCCAATCTGTTGATGAATTTTCCACGTTGCACATTGATCAGGATCTTGATCCGGAAGGTGACCCTCACCCTGAGGTGTTTTTAAATGAGATTGCTAGCCACCAGATCATTCAGCTACCTAGAAATCACATTCTGAGGGGACTAGTCCCTTTAGAAAGACTATTTGATGGGAATGATGTGGCAGTAAAGGGTAAGGTTTCAAATGAAGATGTTGATATAGCCGAATGCAACATTGGCACACAGGAGGAACCTAAGCTGGTTAAATTATCAAGCAGTTTGACCAGAGAGCAGAGGACCGAATATACCGAGTTGTTGAGAGAGTTTGTTGATGTATTTGCATGGACATACGAAGACCTCAAGACATATGACACATCTGTCATTGAGCACAATATCCCACTGAAGGAAGAGGCTAGGCCATTTAGGCAGAAGCTAAGACAAATAAACCCCATGTTGCTGCCTGTCATGGAGAAAGAAGTGAAGAAGTTGTTAGAGGCCCAGATCATCATCCACTTGAGATTTTCTGAATGGGTAGCCAATTTGGTCCCGGTAAGGAAGAAAAGTGGAGAAATCAGGCTTTGTGTCGATTTCATAAACCTGAACAGGAGCTCCAAGAAATACAATTACCCCCTACCTAAGATGGAACACATACTGCAGAAGGTAACTGGTGCATCCAAGATATCCATGATCGATGGGTTTTCTGGCTATAATCAGATATCGGTCATGCCTGAGGACAGGGAAAAGACAACATTCACCACTCCCTGGGGCACATTCATGTATGCCAAAATGCCATTTGGACTAATGAATGCAGGAGCAACATTTCAGCGATCCATGGATATAGCCTTCATCGGGGAGAAAGACCAGTTTGTAGTAATCTACCTAGATGACATCACAATCTTCTCTAGGTCTGATAAAGAGCACTACCATCACTTAAGGAAAGTTTTCTTGAAGTTCCAGAGGTTTGGTCTCTCCCTAAATCCCAAGAAATCCTTGTTTGATATGATGGAGGGAAAGATGTTAGGCCATATAGTATCAGCGGAAGGAGTGAGGATTGATCCCAACAGAGTGGAGGAAATTCAAACCCTGTCACTTCCCAGGTCTAAAAAAGAGGTCCAAGCCTTTCTAGGAAAGATTAACTTGCTGAGGAGATTCATCTCAAATTTTGTTGAACTAGTTAAACACATCACATCCATGCTTAGAAAGGGAAACGAAGTGAAATGGACCGCTGAACCCAGGGAAGCTTTTGTCCGAATAAAAAGAGCACTAACTGAGGCACCTGTGCTGATCAGTCTTGATTATTCCAAACCCTTTCTAGTCTTTTCTTTTGCTTCTTTCGATACGGTAGCAGCGGTGTTATTGCAGAAAAATGAGGAAGGGCGAGAGAAACCCATTGCTTTCTTCAGCAAGGCATTGAGAGATGTGGAGATCAGGTATGAAATCATAGAGAAACAGGCCTATGCCTTAGTGAAAGCTCTCAAAGATTTAAGAGTCTATGTCTTTCACTCAAAGGTAACCGCATACGTTCCTTCGGCTTCTATGAAGGACATCCTTGTGTAGCCCGATATAGATGGGAGAAGATGCAGATGTATCACTAGAATCCTGGAATTTGACTTGGAGATAAAGCCCACCAAGTTGGTCAAGGGGAAAGGTTTAGCCAAGCTGCTGGCTGAATCCAATTGCGAAGCATTGGGGGTTAATTTCATGAATACTTGCTCAGGAACTCAGCAAGCTGAGTTGCCTAGCCAACGCTCTCAGGACAGTTTTTCACTGGCAGAATGTGCCTGGTATCATGACATTTTATACTTTCTGCAGGAGTTGAAGCCCCTGGATGGAATGGGTAAAATTAAGGCGAGAGCTTTAAAGCTCAAGGCGGTCAGATATTGCCTAATTGGGCAAGTCTTGTACTGGAGAGATCCTTTGGGGATGTTGCTGAGATGTTTGGACCCACCAGAAGCCCAGAAAGTTATTTTTCATTTCCATAGAGGCCTTTGCGGGGGGCATCATTTCTGGAACACCACAGCTCATAAGATCCTCAGGGCTGGATATTACTAGCCTACCTTATTCGCTAATGTCTGCAGAGAAAGCAGAGCTTGCATCAAATGCCAAAAGTTCTCAGGAAAACAACAGCTCAAATCACTGCCATTGAAGCCTATAGTATCTTCAACACCTTTTCAGAAGTGGGGGTTGGACTTCACTGGAGAAATTCATTCTCCCTCAAGTTGTCAAAACAGATGGATCCTGACTGCAACAGATTATTTCACCAAGTGGATAGAAGATGTCCCTGCCAGAAGTGCATCACACAAAGTGATTATCAGCTTCTTGGAGGATATCATAGCCAGATTTGGCTGTCCTAGTAGGATCATCACTAATAATGATGCTTCTTTCAAGTCTGATCCTCTGATTAAGTTCTGTGAGCATTTCTAGATCTTGCTAATTCACTCCACCCCCTACTATCCCTAGGGCAATGGTTTAGCAGAGTCCTCCAACAAAATCCTGATAAGGATCATCAAAAGACTATTGGAGGGCAAAAAAAGGGCCTGGGATGCAAAGTTGAAATTTTCTCTATGGGCTGATCGAGTGACAACGAAGAAATCCCTGGGCACTTCGCCTTTTCAGCTAGTCTATGGAGCAGAGGTTGTTTTTCCTACTCAACTCGCCTTACCAGTGGCAAAATTCTTTCAAGAGTATGAAGGAGAACTGGATCATATGATCAGAAGGATTCATTAGATAATGGAAGTACAACAGATCAGGGAACAAGTGAGGGACATAGATTATAGCCATCAGCAAAAGATCAAACAGGATTTTGACAGGAAGGTCAGGAAGAAGGAGTTCAAGATCGGGGATTTGGTACTTAAGTGGGATGCACCCAGACAGGATAAGGGCAAACACAACAAGTTTCATGCCCTCTAGATTTGCCCCTTCAAAATCTCTAAGGTTTTCTCAAACAACACGTACAAGTTGCAAGATCTGGAGGGTGAAGAGGTTTTCAATAGCCCAGTAAATGGGCATTTTCTGAAGAAATGTTTTGTTTGAGACTTAAGCGGCTCTTTGTCTGTAAATATTGTCTTTGGTTCTTTGTTCATTTTCTTTTTGCATATTTTCGGCTTAGTAAATGACTCCATAACCCAATAGCAAGGCACTTAAACTGCAGAATGAGTTCTTAGAGCATCACAGGGACGACTCTATCCCCCATGGAGCCTAATGTTAGCGACAATTTTTGTCTTGGGCGCAAAAGTACTCAGGTCTGCAAGTTGCACGGGAAGCGCCCAAGCGCAGCGCGGTAGAATCTTTTTTCCGGTTACGAGTCAAGCGAGTGGGCGAAGTTTTGTTGCCAGCAACCGAGATTCATCTACAAAGCTGATCGACGGTCATCGGGATTTCGGGGGTGCCAAGTTGTCCAGGATTTAGCACGAAAGATAGCTCCCATATTTCAAGATAAATCTGGGTCGTCCGATCCAATCAGGACAGATGGCAGTCATTCAACGTATCGAGGATCGGTGTTTCGGGAGACAAGGAGCCTCCCATTCTTTACAGTCGAAATCACCGATTGGTGAAGTGCCGAAAGCACCTTTGGAGCTGAGCCTACGGTCCTAGCGCCAGGTCACGACAAGCGAGCCTGTGAATAAAGGCAGCCTCCTTTTAAATAGAAAAGGATACCTCGGCCATTCATCTTAAGGACGCGCGGAGCACAGCTGTGCCATGTCGGCATTTGGGAGTTCGAAGGGTAAGCGCTCCTCATCATTTCACCTCTCGAAACCTCGAATCCCGAAGTGCCGAAAGCGCCCAGGATTTGGCCCATGGTTTTGGCGCCTGGTCGTAAAGGAGAAGGCCTGAAGAATAGGTGCTAAGGTTTATCATTTGGCAAAGTGGGCCCCAAAAAGCGCCGAGAGTGATCTTAGTTGTTCATCCTCAAGGAACACGTGGTGCACGATTAGGTTCTTCACCTTTTCGCCCATCGCGATTTCAAATCATAAGGAACATCTCTCTCATATCCCCGAAGCGCGAAGCATCGAAGACGTCTCGGACCTGGGCCCACAGTATTGCCAAATCAGTTCAGAACCATCATATCAGTGGAGGACGTGTGGCGACCGTTAGGCCCTCCCGGCATTTCGCCCATCGCGATTTTGAAGGGAGAAGACCTACTCTTTCCCATCCGCGAACCCCGAAACACCGAAAACACTCTGGGAGATAAGCGTAGGGTCATGGCCTGTGGTCACTTGAAGGAGTAGAGGGGGCTGTAAAGGGAGGCCAAAAGCGTCGAATTGAAGTTTCAGAGGGGGGGGCACTATTTTCTCCAGGCGTCAATTCGACATGATCTAAATCCCGACACCTGCTGGAAATGAATGAAAGAGAGAGAGGGTGGTTGAAACCTCGCCTCATTCATTAGTTGCAAAGTATGGATGTCCCAGTTGAAAGCCTACCCAATATGGTCCTCAACTCGCCAGGGAAGCCTGCACATGCTAATTCAGCATTTAAGGGCTCAGCTACCACCCTGGCGTGAGCCATGCAGAATTAAGGTGGAGTATAGCAGAGGAGTGCAGGCTAGATTTGATTGAAGAGACTCCTCGTCCCGAAAGTCCAGTAGGTCTCTGTTGGGCAAAGATTTAGGAGTATATATACTTAGTTTTGATATTTTTCAAGGTATCGATGGTAGAGCGAAGCTCCCGATTGTAAAAGTTTTAACAGACACTCTAGTTCTCTGGTTATGTATATGTATGTAAGACTTCTTGTTTAATGACAGACAATTCTCTTATCCCATATAGTTTTCATCTCATATCGAGGGAGTTCATGATTGACTGATTCACATGAATTATTGCAATTATGTTATGATAAAGGGTTTATTATTGCATTGTTGTATTCTCTGGTTTTCAATGTTTGAATGTAAGACGATCTTGCATTTACATGCCTTCTCCTACAGTCTGTTAGAAACCTGATGTTTATGACAGACCTTTGCATCTCTCTGATATAAGTCTTCCCCCTACTCACCCTCACTACAACGCATTGTCTGAAGTTTATCTAAGACCTCACTTGCCCATGCATGCTTGGCCTAGTTTCAGAGTTAGAACCATATCGTTTGAGTTTACTTCCATTTGATCACCCATTTTACACAAATCGTGACATAAAATGATGGGCATCGGGCTCTACTTCTGCTTCAATCTAGGAGTGACTTCCGTCGCCAACAGGAACAATAGAGAAAACATATTAATAATATATTTTCTCTATATGAGGGTGAGAGAGGGGGGGGGGGAATAATAGAGAAAAATATGGAAGAATATGGGGGTGAGGGGAATAATAGAGAACACATGTTATTAAATATGATTTCTCTATTATTCCCCCCACCCCCATATTATTCCATAGTTTTATTTATTATTCCCACCCCCCCATATATGAGGGTGGGGGTGCATGGGGGTGAGAGGCTCTATTATTCCATAGTTTTTTCTATT
>ML788151.1:384535-398829 GCA_009831015.1 Picea engelmannii | reverse complement strand
CCAACCTTGCCTAAGACCGATGATATAGATTTAAATATTGATATGGCTAGTATCTTAGCAAAGGTTAATGTACCTGTCCCTCTTAGTATTGATATTGTATTTTTTTTTAAATATCTACAACATAGTCGCTATTGCGACATCTTAGAGTGTCGCTCCCATAGCAACCACGTCGAAGATGATACCTCTTAACGTCTCTCTTCCCACGTTCTTAACGTCTCTCTTTCCACCTCCAAGATTGTCGCTCCCATAGCAACCATGTCGGATCTAGTAACTCCTGGCCGTCGCTGTTGCCACCTGATGGATGTCGTTCTTGCAACGTCCAAGAGTGTCTCTCCCATAGCAACCACGTCGTAGCTAATACCTCGTCCCGTCGGTCTTGCCACCTTCAGAACGTCTCTCTTGCCACCTTTGAAACGTCTCTTTTGCCACCTTTGAAACGTCTCTCTTGCCACGTCTGGAACGTCTCACTTGCCACGTTTGAAATGTCGGTCTTGCCACCTTTGAAGCATCTCTCTTGCCACGTCTGAAATGTCTCACTTGCCACGTTTGCAACGTCTCACTTTCCACGTTTGCAATGTCTCAATTGCCACGTTTGAAACGTCGGTCTTGCCACATTTGCAATGTCTCTCTTGCCATGTTTGAAACGTCGGTCTTGCCACGTTTGCAACGTCTCTCTTTCCACGTTTGAAACGTCGCAATATAGACGAAAACATGGTCGTCAAAAAAACGACGTCATGTGAAACAACGTTTGAGGGGGTCCGAGGTTTGTCAGTCTTCCGACAATAGAAAGTGGCAATTGCGTCGAATGTGCCGTCGAAATTTGACCCAAATGCAATAGTGTCAAAGGGAAGGAGAATAAAGTGGCTGATGCACTCAGTAGGAGAGTACACAAATTACATGCTACAACCATTAGCATGTACCGAACTGATATTAAAGGCAGAATTTTGGAGGCTGAAAATATAGATTTGCAGTATAGAGATTTGGCAGCAAAGCTACAACAAAGTAAGATGCCACGGAAAGTGGAAAATTATAAATTAGAGGCTGATGGAATAATTCTATACAAGAACAAAATTTATGTACCCATTCCTGAGTGGAAGTGGGAGGTAGTGACAATGGATTTCATCACATGATTGCCCATAACAGGAAAGCAACATGATTCAATCATGGTGGTGGTGGACAAGCTTACGAAAGCTCCCCATTTTATTCCATTAAAGACTACTCACAAGGAAACTAACGTTGCTGATATTTTTATGAGGGAAATAACACGATTGCACGATATTCCCAAGACAATTGTGTCTGACAGAAACCCAAAATTTACCTCAAATTTCTGGAAAGGGTTATTCAAGGGGTTCAGAATGAATCTAAACTTCAGTACAACCTATCATCCTGAGTCAGATGGGCAGATAGAGTGGGTGAATCAAGTAATATAAGACATACTGAGGATGTATGTGATGGACAAACCATCAAAATAGGAAGACTACCTACACTTGGTAGAATTCTCCTACAATAATGGGTATCAAACATCGTTGAAGATGAGCTCATTTGAAGCACTTTATGGCTGAAAGTGCAATACTCCACTAAGATGGGATAATCCATCTGAGAGAGCAGTAGTTGGGCCAGAGTTGCTCAAGGAAATGGAAGAACAAATGCTAAAAATTAAGCAGAATTTGAAAAGCTACCCAAGACAAGCATACAAGTTATGCTGATAAAAAAAAAACCCTCGAAGATTTTAAAGTGGGTGATCATGTTTTCCTGAAAGTGAAAGCTAACAGAAGTTCCCTGAAGCTGGGAAACTATTCCAAGTTGGCAGCCAGATTTTGTGGGCCATTTGAAATCCTAGAAAGGATTGGACCAGTTGCATATATGCTTGCATTACCTGCATCCATGATTGTACATAATGTGTTTCATATTTCATTTCTTAAGAAATATATACCTAATGATAATCATGTAATCGATTGGAATGTGATTCAGGTGGATCAAGAAGGTGTCCTGCAAGTGCATCATGTGCGCATATTGGACCGAAAAATAAAACAACTCCGGAATTGAGCCATAGGGCTTGTAAAGGTCCATTGGACATGGTACGGTCCTGAGGATGTGACATGGGAGCATGAGGATGCTATGTGGGAAGAATACCCGCATCTTTTTGAAGATTTTGAAAATCTTGTTCATGTTGTGTAAAGAGTTGCACTGAGGATAGTGCAAAAATAAGGATAGGGGATTGTAATATCCCTCGGTAGTGCCCCAGTTATATTATGAATTGTAATCATGTTTTGTAGGCTGGTGAGCCGAATATTGATAAGCTGGTGGGATTATGTGTTTATTAGGCCGGAGAGCCTAAGTGTTAAGGCTAGGAGCCTGATTTTGTATATGTAATTATGCAGATCATTAATATAATATATAAACATTATTGTGTGTCGACCGAACACAAAGAAAGAGTGATGGGGGACTACGCTTCCACATAATAGGTAAGGGAGAGGGGGCTGAAAGGTTGGAAGAGGGGCTAATCTTGATGGCTTAAGTCCTTGAATAATAATTTATTATTATTCTAAAGTGGTGTGAAAGGTATATTTTTATCCTATGTTCCTAGAAAATGGAACACATACTTGATGGAGTGCATGCAACTTCATGGGAGACATGTGTCGGCCTAGGAACATACAATTTAACCCAAGAATTGAGTCGTGATGGGGGTTCATCCTCCATTCTTCCATCTGTTGTCTGAATCGTGTGGCATTTGCGTATGATCTCTCCATACCTCATGCAATCCTGAAAACCAGAACCATGAAGCCAACCTATGTATTCCCGTGAATTTCGTCTGGTCTCTGCGTTTGGCCTCCATTATCGACCTCTGCATAATGTTCTTGTCACACATCCTGAAACCCATGGACTAAGCCATGTCTTCTGTGTGTCCTGTGAAACCTGAGCATACCGTAATTGTCTATGCTGTGTGTGTTATAACTGTGGGTTGTTGTGGCCACGCAGTCCCTTGGCTGAGTGTGATTTGTTACCGTCATATGTTCCTTGCTAAGACTTACTGTTGTCCTCCTTGTGTTAGAACGAAGCTGAAGAAGCAGGTTGTCAGGCCTGTGTGAAACACTCTCTCCAGGTGAGAGAGTTGGTTGTGGTTGAAGAAGAAGGTTGTGAGGCCTGTGAGAGAGTCTCTCCAGGTGAGAGTGCGCGAAGGAAGTGGGAACTCCTGGAAGAGGTCTTGTAGCTGCCACAGAGCTCGAAGAATTCTGCAACGAAACACATGATAACAGTCCAACATTATGCATAACATAAAATTAAGCAGATAAATTATACTTATCTTTCAACTGGAATAACACCACCAACTACGTGTAGACCTTCCACGAACCTCCCAGCCTTAGACTGCGCTGCTCATCACTCTCAGCAGTAGGTCACCCCCGAGCTAGGACTAAGCTCCACCAGGCAAGGGAATTCTAGGCTAGGCAAGGTCAACAGGAAGACACACAGTTTATGAGGAAGGATTCTCTCCCAGGAGCCACTTGTTCCCACTGCTCACAAAATCTCATTCCCCACATGCCTGTCCCACCCCAGGAGTATACACCTTCACTGTCACACCGGACAGTCTGGGATCAACAAGGAAAAGTCTTTTTTTATGGAGAAAGAAGTTGTTGCAATTTCTGTGGATGCAAGTATGTTACGACTTGTTGGGTCAGCGAGAGAAAGGAATGCTTGCATGTTTGCAAGTGTTGTTGGTGATCTTGTTGCATAAGGAAGGAAGCAACAGAGAGTTGAAGTGCTGGTTATAAGTTTGATAAAAGAAGCATGAAAGCTTCTATTGCCATCAGACATTCAGGCTGTATAAAATTTACTAATGGCAATCATGTAGGTATGAGTTTTTATCACTCTTTTTGGATAATTGCTGAAAGGAAATTTTGGTAAGAATTTCCTCAGCTAGAGTTATTTTATAAAATCACAGGGTTATATTATTGAATGCATACCATTGGATGTGGTGGCTAGAGGCCTATATTAATTCAAATCTTTTTATCTTCTGAATGCACACACTCAGGGATGATTTTAGGGGCTAAATTTCGCTCATGGGCTAATTTTCCATGGTTTTTCCAAAAACGAGATTCGCTATTTTAAAAATGATTCGCCCAAATTCTATAGGATAAAATTATTTTACCTTAAAAATCGCCAAAATTTTATAAAAACTATATCAAATACTCAGAAATTTGAATATTTTAAAAAAAATATCGCCAAACATTTATAGTTGACATATGAAGGATTAGTAATATTCGCCAAGGTTTCTACATTTAAAAAAAAAAATCCATCCTTAAAATCATCCCTGCACACACTAACATAGTAGAATGTTATGTTAATTTGGTTATGGGGTAATAACCAAAGAATTAAAAGATAAGAACTTGTTATAAGAATGAATGCCAGTAAGCTAGTCATGTATGAGACCATGACCTGGTTGTGTATGACAAGGTATGGATATGAAAAGGTTATGAGCCACACAGGTACTAAAAGCTTCCTACTTTTAAATAAAATTTGGGCTGCAACCTTTTTGCTAACACTAATGAACACCACAAAATTATATTCTTGGTGTAGTGTTCAGGTCGAAAATGAAGGCATCCAATTCATTGGGAAGACAATAGGAAGTGTGTGGAGACTGTGTCAACACATTGGCCAGAATTCCAACTTATGGTTGGTGAGATACATGACTGAGATAAAGAGCATTATGTAATTCAATGCAGGGTGCACTAAATAAGTATGCATTGAGAATTGTACTCATGCATAGTAAGTGATAGAATTGTATACTAAATGCATTGATTGAATGTGTTTGTAAGTACATGCATACATATTATTGCATGGAGATAATTATACTAATGGCTGAAATGTTGCTAACTCATGAAATTGAGAACATTTCAGGAATTGTTAAACATTGCAATAGGAAAGTTGCAAGCCAGGTAGTCATAGGAATAGAGACTACATACAATTTTATGTTCAGAAAATTTAAATAATAAAATTATTTTTATTAATTATGAACATGCATATGCATAGAATGACGAGTCATTCTATTTGGTTAAATTGTTTGGTAATTGTGATTGAATTGGTAGGTGCACGCAATTCTAAGATCATTGCATAAGGTGTTGTACATGTTGAATTATGATGTACAGAAAATACTGACAATTTGTTGGCGGTATGCAAGAGGAAGCATTACAGGAAAAATGGTATGCAGTTTGGTGCCTATGGAAAACCACAAGGATGGCTGCATTCATAATATGACAACAACCAAGATGAATTATGAAATAGAATTTCATGTTTTGGGGAAAAGATGAATTCCCTTTCAACTAAGTTTGAGTTCCTAAATGAATTATTTTATGTTTTCTCATGATAACTGCATCTGGGTGATGCAGATGAGATGATGTTGATTAAAGTGGAATGTAGACTACAAAGAGTAGCTCGGGAAAAATGCTTATTGGAGACCTATAAGGGCACTTGGAACTCCTCGAGCCATGATGCTCTAAGACTTCCGGTCCAGCCTATTCCTGAAGCCTAAGGAAAGGGAGGTGTAGAAACCAATGGACTGTGTGACAGTGAAGGTGTACACTCCTGGGGTGGGACAGGTATGTGGGGAATGAGAGACTGTTGGTTGGAGTGATGTTGAGGTTTGAATGTTTGGAGTGTTGTTGAGGTTTGGTACCTTGGCCTAGACCATGTGGATATGGATTGTGGACTGTGGCTATCTTGGGAATCCATTTCCCTGATGGATTCATAGCCCTGCTCAGGGGTGCAAGGTCTTCTCAATCAAAAGATAAGTACAATTCTCTATTTATTGTATGTTGTGTATCTTGTGTACAGGTTATAATGTTATTAGAATTGTCTGTATATACATATATATGCATTACATATATGCTTGCATTACGTTTATCCATGACTGTACATAATGTGTTTCATATTTCATTGCTTAAAGAATATATACCTGATCCTAATCATGTAATCGATTCAAATGTGATTCAAGTGGAGTAAGAAGGCGTCTTACAAGTGCATCCGGTGTGCATATTGGACTGGAAAAGAAAGAAGCTCCAGAATCAAACCATAGGTGTTGTAAAGGTCCAGTGGGCCTGGTACGGTCCTGAGGATGCGACATGGGAGCATGAGGATGTTATGCGGGAAGAATATCTGCATCTTTTTGAAGATTTTGAAAATCTTGTTGATGTTGTGTAAAAGTTGCACTAAGGATAGTGCAAAAATAAGGGGAGGGGATTGTAATACCCCAAGGACGTGCCCCAATTATATTATGTTTTGTAATCATGTTTATAGGCTGGTGAGCCAAGTGTATATAAGCTGGTGGGCTTATGTGTTATTTAGGCTGGAGAGCCTATGTGTTAAAGGCTAGGAGCCTGATTTTTGTATATGTAATTATGCAGATCATTAATAAAATATAAACATCACTGCGTGCAGACTGACCACGAAGAAAGAGTGACAGGGGACTAAGCTTCCACAAGGTTGGGTAAGGGAGGAGGCTAAGTGTGTGGGCCTAGGGGATAAGATAGGGGGCTTACCTCTAAAGGGGATAATAATTTATTATTATTTTCTAAAGGCTAAGGTGGACAATTGTTGAGTGTTGTCATAAGTTTCTATAAAGGGAATGTGTGCTAAATGGAACTCATGCGGCACCAGTAAGACAAGTGTTGACCTGGGCGCATGCATTTAAAAATGATGAGTCAGCCGTGTTGGGGGTTGTTCTATCATTCTGTGATCCTCCGCCTAAGTTCGTGGGGATGCAGGTCTGAACCCGTTTTTGGCCTCTGTGTTTGTATCTTCATAACCACGTGCAATGAAGGTTGTTTGTGCTTCCATTTGCCCATTCTCCATATGAACGCGTTGGTCTCTGTCACTGACCTCTGTACATTTGCGGTCACCTTAGAAACCACTCACGGGAAAGGGGAAAAAATGACCTGTGTGTCCTATGAACCCAGTGAGAACCCATGGACTGATCTGTGTCTTATGTGAAGCCTGAGTATCCTGTGTATTATCTATGTTGTGTGTGTCATGATTGTGGGCTATTGTGGCCACATAGTTTCTGGACTGAGTGTGGCTTGCTGCTGTCTGTTCCTTGTTGAGCCTTGCAGTTGTCCTCCTTGTGCTGGAATGAAGTTGAAGAAGTAGGTTGTCAGGCCTGTGTGCAACACTCTCTCCAGTGGAGAGAGGTGGTTGTGGTTGAAGATGCACTTTGTCAGGCCTGTGAGAGACTCTCTCCAGGTGAGAGAGTGCGCAGAGGAAATGAGAACTCCTAGAAGGGGTTCTGTAGCTGCCATAGAGCTCAGAGAATTCCGGTCTGGCCTGTTGCTGAAGGCCAAGGCAAGGGAGGTTTAGTAGCCAAAGGACTGTCCGGTGTGACGGTGAAGGTGTATACTCCTGGGGTGGGATAGGCATGTGGGGAATGAGAGTCTGTGAGTAGTGGGCATAAGTGGCTCCTGGGAGAGAATCCATCCTCATAAACTGTTTGTCTTCCTATTGACCTTGCCTAGCCTAGGATTCCCTTGCCTATTGGAGCTTAGTCCTAGCTTGGGGTGACCTACTGCTGAGAGTGATGAGAAGCACGGTCTATGGATGGGAGGTTCGTGGAAGGCATGCACATAGTTGGTGGTGTTATTCTAGTTGAAAGATAAGTATAATTTGTCTGCTTAATTTTATGTTATGCATAATGATGGAATGTTATGATGTGTTCCGTTGCATGTATGAATTGTTGTTAATTCTATTTAAATCTGAATGGTAATAGTAACTCTATGTTAAAATGTGTTAATTTGATTTAATGCATATTATATTTATATGTGAATATTCCACAGTAGTGGCATTGCCCAGTCTCTGTGGAGAGCTAGGGATGCTATAGTTTGGTATCGCAGCTAAGTCAGAGCTGAGTAGTGACATTGCCTAGCCTTGTTGATGGCTGGGGATGTTACAATATGGTATCAGAGCAACCAAGGTTAAGTTAAGGTTGTGTAGGTAGCATTTCCCGACCTGTTGGTGGTTGGAGATGTTACAAATAGTTAAAATAAGGTTTTTATATGGTCTGACATTAGAATTTGATTTTTTTCATTTTTTTAATTATTCGAAAACATTTTTTTCATGTGGATTGGTTATTCAAATGAAAGTCTTATTACTCAATCTTGTGGGAAGTTAAAATATGAGTTAAATCTCAATTTTCAAATTTTAAAACTGAAAAAAGATGCCACGGTTTAATCAATCTGTTGGCTTGCTCACCTAAATCCAAAAGTATATTATCTTTACAGCCAACAATATCCAGCCTACTGCAGAGTCTTTAAGACTCTGTCAGCCGACTGCCCATCCATACTACCATGGAGCATAACCATCCAACTGCCACCCTCGACTTAATAGAGAAAGGTTTACTTTATGGCTTCATTTACAAGCCATGGGATTTTAAACGCATGGGCAGCCATTAAAGCACGTTTTTTTACCTCCTTGAGATAACTCTTTGAGCTTTTGAGGGAAATACCAAATTCACCATAAACCAGAGCTTGAAACCTTGACTTCAACATTCATTCCTAGCTAGACATATCAATTTTTGTTTGGTAGAATTTTTTTATTATTATTTATTAACACGAAGGAGAACATTTTATAGCCTCAAGCCAGATCGAAAATCCATGTGCTCTTTTTGTTTGGATTTATGGTTTTGGATTAGTTCATTCATTTAAATGTTAATTAGCATAATTTTTAGCTTATGTGTTGCACTGTCACTGTCCATGAGTTAAAAAATGCATTTCCAACTCTCTCATTAAGTTTGAGAATGCACAATTTTTGGGCTTGATTATTGATAAAGTTTTTGCATGCAAAATGGAAATTAAAAATTGCATTTTCCAATTCTCTCAGTTCTCTCACTGAGCTTGAGAATGCATACTTTTTAGTTTGCTTTAGCATAACATCTTCAATCCTCCTTTCAAGCTTTAAAAAAAGACTTTTTAACTTGCTTTGAGATAACATCTTCAATCCTCCTTTCAAGCTTTAAAAAAAAACACTCAAATACACATTCTTTCAATGAAAATTTTGAATTTGGGTATGTTATTTCATGCTTGTTTGAGAGGGCAATTTCTAGCCCATTACTAACCATAGTTTTCAAGAGTCATGTCCGAAATTAAAATTGCACTTTTACCCCTAACGTTGAAGACCAAAATGCAATTTCCTTTGCACCTATAGAACGCATTTTTTTTAGCCTTCTTTCACTTGCATAAAAAGTGCATTTCCAACCCTATTTTGGAACTGTTTTGGATTTGCATTCAGGGTTTTTATTTTCCTATTTTTAAATGGCACATCCCTGCATATTTTTTTATTCCCGCATCCACTTTTGTAATCTATATTTTATTGTTTTTAAGAAAATTAGAATTCATATTTTATTGTTTTATTAAAAATACAAAATATATATTGAAATGGTTTTTATTTTAATTCTATTATTTTATTAAAAAAAATTATATTAAAAAATTGTTTTTATAATTTTGAATGGTTTTTATTTTAGTTATATTTTTTCAAAACAATTTAAAAAAAATTGTATTGAAAAGTTTTTATTTTAATTCTATTTTTTATAAAAAAAAATATTAAAAGATTATTTTTATAATTTTGAATATTCTTTTTTAAATTCTAAAAATTTTGAAGTTAAAAGGTTATCTCGAGCTAGTATTTTATTTTTATTTTTATTCAATGAACTTAAAGAGGGTTTAATATATGATAATTATAAGTAAATTCTTTGGTTACATATGAGAAGCTTTAATGTAAAAAATGTAATTTTAATTTTAATTTAATTAGTTATAATTTTATTTGATTGTGTTATAAATTATATATATATATATATATATATATATATATATATATATATATATATATATATATATATATTAAAATAAAGTTTTATATAATTAATATAAAGTTATAATAATTTATTTTTTATAATTAAGTTGATTATTTTATTTTTTTAATATATATATATATATATTCAAGTGGGTGTAGTTCAAATAGTTGGGTGGGGAAGTTGTTATCCTCTTAGTGAAGTTCCAATCCCACATTTGTGACATGTTGCTCTTAGTGAGCCAATTTATATTGCAATGACTTAATGCCTTTGTTGACTCGCCTTGTGTCCTATAGAATATAGGAACCATCGTATAAGTATTGGGAGGGTTTTCCCAAAAGAGTTTCTTGGAAATAAATCAATTCCTACAAGTAACATGTTAAGCTCTTAATAAATGTATTGATGTATGTCATAAACGTGAGCATTCAATTTGGCTGATATGATGGCACAATTCCCCTTCATTGTTTTGATATTGTTATTCCCTCAATTTGAAGGATATGTAAGAAACATTGCTCAGTTGGCCTTTGTTGTTTGGATAAGGCAATTCCTTCAATTTTTCCACTCTCAATTTCAAACTTTGAGACTCAATTTCCAATTTTGGGATGGTTAATTGTACTCTTGATGTGTGTGTAATAGAGCTTATTTATGTGTTATTATTCAAATTGTACTTAAATTCTTGTATTTTTATTTATTATTATTATTTGATATAATGTTAAGTACGTGATGACAACATATTCCCCATACTAGTTGAAGAGCACCTCTTGTCGTAATCATGTGCAATTTAACAAGTAATCACATATAAATTTTATACAAAAAAATAAACACATAGTTTAAAAATTTAGAAAAAAGTTTATAAAAATACCCTTAAAGTAGTGTGCTTTAAATTATAAGTTAGAAAAGAAATCATGTTGATGCAATGCATACATATACAATGTGTACAACAATATCAAACTCCAATGCAAGTACAAATAAATGAGTATGCTCACTCTCATTACATAAAACACAATATAAAAGTTATATTTCATATATAATATATATTGCATACTCTATAGATAAGATTGAAGTTCCTTGCTTTGGATAAAGTTTTAAGTCTAGCTTACCTTTTGTTCTGGAATGGTGTTACCAACATGAGATCTCCATCTTCCAATACATTTTTTTTCCTTTGGTTTTAATATGTTTTTTTTAAATTCTCTTGTTTGTTGTTTATTCATCATTTTCTCTACTATTTTCTTTAAGGCATGTTCTTTGTGGGTGAATGCAAGTGAATGACACTCTTTAATGACTAGTTAGTGACAATGCAAACACAAAAAAATAACAATAGTGAGAATCTAGCATGACTATTTAATGGTAACGAAAATGCAAAAAAACAACACCATTGACTTGAACAAATTATTAAATGTAATATCAAAACTAATTTTAATATTGTGTAAGAAAATGAAATGTAGTAAATCAAATTAACTCTTAAAATATATCATTTTTAATTATAGAAGTTTTGTATGACTATATGCAATTCTAGTTTTCCTCGAAGTAGTAAGAAAATAATTTGTATATATACTAATATATAATGGTTAATACATGGTGAATATATATAGTAGTATACATGTGAGTGTATGCATGCATACTAGTAATACCGATAACATCCATGGTATATATATATATATATATATATATATATATATATATATATATCGACTAGTATATATGTTGATATATATACTCATACAGATATCAATCAATATATATATTGATATATATATATTGACATATATATCGGTCGACATATATACCAACCAATATATATATCGACATATATACCGATTGGTATATATACCGATCGGTATATATGCCGGTATATATACTGACATATATACTAATTGGTATATATAATGACATGTTAGACCAAGATATATATAGATATATATACTAGTATATATACCAACTGACATATGCACATATTTTGGTATATATACTAGTCGTTATATATATTGGTATATGTTCCGACATATACATTGGTCGATATATATACTAGTATATATATCGACATATATATTGGTCAACATAAGCACTTCTGTATATGCACATTTATGGAAGGTGGCTTCCGTAAATGTGCATTTATGGAATCTGACTTCCATCTATGCACATATATCGAATATTGCCACTTCTGTAAATGCGCATTTAGAAAAGTGATTTTGTATATGTGCATATATGGAAGCCACATTTTGTAAATGCACATATATGGAAGAACTTTCCAGGTAAGTGCATGAAGTTCATGGTTGAAAAAGTGGCAAGACATGCAGCAGGAACGCGCATGCGTTCCTAAATCTTTAGTTTTGGAGGTGGTTGAATCTCCACGAGGTTTTCCACGTAGGTTTAGTGGAAAAAACGTGCTCACATTCCTACTGATAAACATTTTTAAGAGTCCATGAGCGCGATTTGTGGTCATTGTGACAAATCGTGCTTGTGTTTCTACTCTCATTGAGCGAATAGAGGAGCTAGAGAGTAGCTAAAGAGGAAGGATCTTGTCACCATGTCTAGGTATGTTTGATTTATCTTAGTTTTAACCCAATTTAGTCATTTCCAATTTAGTCTTTTGCTTCCAAGAATCTAAATTAAAAAAAAAAATTGTAATTTTGTATTTTAATTAAAAAACCAACCTAATTTAGATGCCATGGATTTTAAATTGCAACATATATAATAAAATGGAACCCATAGACAATGAAAGCCGCTCAGAAGAAAACCAAGAAGATCAAAACCCCAACCCACCACAACCACCCAATGTAAACACTCAAATTGATGAGGGGTTGGTTATATTAATAACCCTTGAGGAACAATTAAGGGACACTAGAGAGCCTATAAGATTCTCCTTGGCCACTTCTTTGGACATCATTGTGAAGTCCATTGCAAGTTCCCAAGGTAAATTGACCTCTATTTCTGATTATAGGGCAAGAATGTATGAGTACTACAACACCGGTTTGGACAGAAACCAAATCAAAGACCTGGGCATTTCAAAACCACAATTATTGTCTATTTTTAGGGATCCTAGAACTGGACAAGAACTACCATAGAACAAGAAATGCATCTCCATTGACCGGTGCATCCATCTCCAGATTAGTCAAAATTGGATGGATAGGTGGTATATGGTTTTTGATAAACCTCCCTGCAATAATAGGAAGATGCCCTTATATTTTTTGAGAAATATATGGGCTAAGTTTATTTTGGGTAAGCATGTCAACTACTTTGATATTGGAGACTTTCAGGGGGTGGTTCTAGGGTCCGCATAGGACTGAGAGCGTGCCAAGCATGACCACGTGTTAGTTCCTCGTCCCCCCAGGTGAAGGCTTGACCCCCCTTCTCAACATCCTCCTATTGCAGAAATCTTGCAACAAGTAAATCTAGCCATTTCATCATTGAATCGTATCCTACTATAACACAGTAGCTTTGTTTCACTCTTTGGGTAGGAGGTGCCAGCCAGTGACATTGATAGAGGGGTTGGAGGTTCAACATGTATTACAGATTTCAGTGAGGAGATGACACATGGACATAAAAACCATCCATGTGAACCTTACAGATGATCGAGTTGCGAGAAGACATGAAATGGGCCTATAGAGCCTAGTGGATAACAGAGCTTCATGGAGGAGGTTAGTATCGTAATCCTCTTTATGTTCTCCATCATTATATATTTATTTTGTATTATGTGTATTTATATCGATATTTTATTGTATGTTGTTTTGGATTCGTTATGTCCTAGCAGTAGAACCTCTACGTTGATGGATACGTCAGTGCCTAGCCCTACCATTGATGCAACAATAGAGGCAACCTTTTCATTGGGTGCACCCCACACACAGGTATGTGTCACATATGATAAATTCATCATAGTGATTTCTTTATTTTATGGCATCCTCAAATTTTTAATGTTCTCGTGTTTCTACGGGATTTGAGACTAGGTGAGGTCGGGGAATGTCCATCTAGGATGAACAAGTCACCTACATCACAGGTATCATGTGTAGTGTTAAATATCGTATAATTCTTAAATTGTTTGTGTTTATGTTTTTGAATTTTATTGGTTTGTACTAATAGTTCAATTTTATTATAAACCAGTTGTGGGTACTAGAAAGTGTGTGTGTGAGAGTGTGGGATGGTGAGAGAGGAAGAGAGAGGGGGGATATAAAGTGTGTGTGAGAGAGTGTGGGAGGGATAGAGAGGAAGACAAAGAGGGGAGGTAGAGGGTGAGTGTGTTAGAGTGTGGGAGGGAGAGAGAAGAAGACATATAGGGGGGATAAAAAGTGTGTGTGGTAGGGAGAGAGAAGAAGACATATAGGGGGGATAAAAAGTGTGTGTGGTAGGGAGAGAGAGAAAGGCATAGAAGGTAGTAGAGAGACTGTGTGAGAGTGTGAGAGGGAGAGAGGGGAAAATAGAGAGGTGGGTAGAGAAAGAGATAAATGTAGGAGAGAGGGGTAGATGTAGG
>ML788151.1:372123-384485 GCA_009831015.1 Picea engelmannii | reverse complement strand
AGGGTAGAGACAGAGAGGGAGGAGGGGGGGAGAGAGCACGACAAATAGGAGGGGTAGAGACAGAGAGGGAGAGGAAGCCACTTCCATAAATGCACATTTATGGAAACTGGATTCCATAAATACACATTTATAGAAGGAAACTTCCATATATGTGCATTTATAGAATCTATCCACTTCTATAATGCACATTTATGGAAGTCGGATTATGTATATGTGCATATACAGAAGCCAACTTCCGTAAATGCGTATTTACGTAAGAAAACTTCCATAAATGTGCATTTACGGAAGGTGCCTTTTGTATATGTGTGTTTCCATATGTGTATTTATGGAAGTGGTCAACCTCCATAAATGTGTGCATATACGGAATGAAAACGTGCATATACATAATACAATTTTTGTAAATGAGAATTAAAAAAATCCAACTTCCATAAATGCGCATTTATGAAAGGCAACTTCCATATATGCGTGCTTCCATATATGTGCATTTATGGAAGTGATCAGTTTCCATAAATGCAAATTTATGGAAGTTGACCATATATGTAAACCACTTTCGTATATGCGCATATACAAAAGTGCACATATGCGGAATCCAACTTCCCTAAATGTGCATATACGGAAGCCACCTTCTGTAAATGAGCATTTACGAAAGTTGGCTCCCATAAATGTGCATTTAGAAAGGTGACTTCCCTATATGCACAATTACGGAAGTTGGCCACTTCTGTAAATGTGCATTTATGGAAGATATTTTTCCATATATGTGCATATACGAAAGTGCACATATTTGAAAGCTGGCGGTAATTTCACATTTACGAAAACCATCTTTCATGTATGCACATTTATAGAAGCCAGCCTCTGTATATGAGCATTTACGAAGGTTGTATTATATATAAGCGCGCTTCCATATATCCACATTTTTGGAAGTGGTCATCTTTTGTAAATGCGCATATACGAAAGTGCGCATATATGGAAGCCAACTTCCATAAATGGGCATATACATAAGCCACTCCCATAAATGTGCATTTACGGAAGTATATGTGTATATCCTTATATGCTTTTGTATATGCATTCTTCCGTATATGCACATATACATAACCTTTCTTCCCTATATGCGGATTTACAGAAGCTTGACTTCATAAATGCACATTTATGGAAGTAAGCTTTTGTATATGTGCATATATGGAAGCCCACTTCTATAAGTGTGCATATATGGAAGTGGGTTTTGGTATATGTGCATTCACTGAATTTGGCTTCTGTATATGTGCATATATGGAAGCAAGATTTCATATAAGCACATTTATGGAAGCCTTCTTTCGTAAATGCACACTTACGGAAGTAGGATTCTATATATATGCATACACAAAATTTGGCTTCTGTATATCTTCATATGTAGAAATGTTTTTGCGCATATACGAAAGTCGACTTCCATAAATGAGCATATACAAAAGTTGACTTCTGTAAATGCGCATATATGGAAGTCGACTTTCGTATATGCACATATAAGGAAGTCGTAAATATGCATATATGAAATTCAGCTTCCGTATATGCACTTATACGAAAGCCGACTTCCATATATGTGCATATACAGAAGCCAACTTCCGCATATGCGCATATACGGAAGCCAACTTTTGTATATGTGCATATAGGGAAGTCGTGCATATGGAAGTTGACTTCCGTATATGCGCATTTACCAAATTCGGCTTCTGTATATGCCCATATATGGAATTTGTCTTCCATATATATGCACATATATGAAATCTGGATTCTGTATATGTGCATATACAGAAGCTAGACCAACACGAAGGACGTAAACCTTCCTTAGACAACTAAGAGAATAAGATCAACAATTCACAGCAAGAAAGGCGATAAAGATAATTAATTCTATGCTAGTTTGTTGATCTATGTCAGTGTGAGTCAGTCACTTAATTGTTATAAATCTTTCTCAAGTCTAAGTAAGAAAGGCGATGTCTAAATAATTGTTAGTTAGATTGTGTCAGTAATTGCTATGGAAAATTTCTCTTGCCAGTCTGCATACGCAGAAAAATAAAAGAGGCAATTACCATTGTAATGAGTCTCCCTGAATCATTAAAGGGGACATCTTTCTCTAATTTATTTGATGAAGTTTTGATGAATCTCATCTCTTTATTTCCTGTGTGTAAGTTTATTTTTCTATTTTTGTGTGATTATTGAGAGAGTGCACACCAAAGGAATTGGTGTCCATCTCTATTCTTCTATCAATTGATAATTAATGTTCCCTCAGTTTGTTGGTAGTGTGAATGTGAAGTTAGGGCATCAATTTTAAAAGAGGACGAGTTGGAGAATGTTATGTGCATCTCTCTCTCTGCTCAGAACAATCAACATGGAAGGCATCTCTCTAAAAAATGCATGTTGTGCCCTCTCCCTTAGGTCAATTCACCCTTCTATTAGTTCCAGTGGTGCGCCCTCAATAAAAAATGACTCTTAATTGCTGAGTGCGCCCTCTCACTCAGATCAATTGGTATCAGAGCAAGTTCTTGCCTTGGAGGAAATGTTTCTGCACACAAAGGAGGAAAGACCAAAGATTCATCCACCAGATTCAAAAAAGGAAGATTTTTTTTGGGGGTCTTCCACTCTTTCCTCACGCTCTTTCTTAGAGTGTCACAATCACCCTTTAGAGGTTTCTTCTATGCCTTTGTATTGGTGCATCAGGGATCCCTTCTCAGGGTTCCTCTTAGACCCTCCTCAGGGTCTATTCAGTGCTTCCAAAACCATGCCACCACAAAGAGAAGTCTCCAGTGAGGAGTCTAGCACAGACACATCAATTCCAGTTAAAGAATTGGCGATGGATCTCCATGAACTAATTTGACTCCAACAACGTCGGACTCTAGAGACCATGCAGTTGGACACCCATTTACAGTTACCTAAGTTCGTCGACCAAATGAATGGCGAGATGATCAATTCCTGGATCCATAGCCTCTCCACATAGTTCAAGACTTCACCCGAGATGGAAGAATCCACCAAATTGTAGATAGCTAGCCTCCAGCTCGAAGAAACAAAACAAACTTGGTGGGACACACAATTGGAAAGGTCTGAATTGGTCATGGAGCTTGGTACACCGCCTTCTCTGACAAATGGCAGTATTGATTCTTGGGATGGGTTCTGTCACACATTGCGGGAATGCTTCTACCCTCCAAAAAGACTGAAAATATGTGTACCATGCCAAATCCCATCAGTACAATCTTCAACATGAAGGATGCACTTATGTGGTTACTTCAGTATCTCATACATCCCCCTTGCAACATCCTGGAAAATAAGAAACTAACCATGTCATTAACCATAGAGACATTTCTCTATGTTTTTCCCACCATGTTCAGCTCGAGAACCTCACAAATATGACACCTCCTGACGTACTCCCTCTCCTCCCGAAATTTTCCAATGTCTCCCAGTCTCCCACAACGCTCCCACCCTCTCAAGCCCTTCCTCAATCCATCAATCTCATTCATGAGGCATCATTACCCAATGCTCCATCATCTCGACTAATTACCCAAGACACTATAGAGCATCCTCTAGTTACCTCTTACCATGCCCTCACCCAAGCCACAATTAAATATCTCTATCCCTTACCCCAGATTTCCTCTCAGTTTGTTATTGGAGTAATGCATAAATAGGGAGGTCACTTGGTGAATTACCACTCTGAGACCCTTTCCCCTACCAAATTCAATTACTTCCACTACGCCAAAGAATTCTACCTCCTGATGCAAGCTTTGCAGAAGTGGCGCCCTTACAACAGGGTCACACACTCTTCAAATGGATTCTCACCTTTTGAGGTCTGTCTTGGATTTCATTCTCTGGCGCCCACAATGATGCCTCTCATTTTGGCTTCATTTGGAGTAGAACAACAACACTGAGAATAATAGGCTGACCATAGAGGCATTCATAATTTATCACATCAACACACTCCAGTTGCAGCTGCCTTGCAAGTACCACCAGATCGTTCCAAGCAACATCCTGCTTCATACCTGGTTGATAAACAATGCCAAACTATAGCACAGGCCAAGTGGATGACAGTTGAGACAATTCAACAAAAGTTCCCTTAGTTGGTGGTAGAAGCAGGGATGCTTCCAGATCTAAACAGGGAGGAATTAGACCAATAAGAAGGACGTTAACCTTCCTTAGACAACTAAGAGAAGAGGATCAGTAATCCGCAACAAGCAAGGCGATAAAGAGAATTAATTCTATTCTAGTTTGTTGATCTATGTCAACGTGAGTTGGTCACTTAATTGTAATAAATCATTCGTCAATCTAAGTAAGTAAGGCGATGTCTAAAATAATTGTTAGTTAGATTGTGTCAGTAATTGTTGCGAGAAATTTCTCTTTCTAGTCTAAATATGCAGAAAAATAGAAGAGACAATTATTGTTGTAATGAGTCTCCCTGAATTATTAAAGGGGACATATTTCTCTAATTCATTTGATGAAGTTTTGATGAATCTCGTCTCTTTATTTCCTGTGTGTGTAAATTCATTTTTTTGTTTCTGTATGATTATTGAGAGAGTGTGCACCAAAGGAACTGATGTGCATCTCTATTCTGCTATGTGTTCATAATTAATGCGCCCTCAGTTTGTTGGTAGGGTGAATGTGAAGTTAGGGAGTCATATTTAAAACAAGACAAGTTGGAGAATGTTATGCACATCTCTCTCTCTACTCAGAACAATCAACATGGAAGGCGTCTCTCTCAAAAAAGGGTGTTGCACCCTCTCCCTCAGATCAATTATCCCTTCTATCAGTTCCAGTGTTGCACCCTCCATAAAAAATGACTCTTAATTGTTGAGCGCACCCTCTCACTCAGATTATAAGTTGACTTTTGTATATGTACATATACAAAAGTAGCACATACGGAAGTCGACTTCCATATATGCACATATACGAAAGTTGACTTCCGTATATGTGCATATACGAAATCCCACTTCCATAAATGCACATTTATGGAAGAACGCTTTCGTTAATGTGAATATACAGAAGCTTGCTTCCATATATGCGCAAATATGGAAGCCAACTTATGAAAATGCGCATATACGGAAGCAAGATTCCATATATGAGCATATACGGAAGTGCTTCCTTATATGCACATATACGGAATCCAACTTCCATATATGCGCATTTTGAATTATGTATATGCACATTTTGGATTCCATATATGTGCATTTAAGGAAGCGCTTCCATATATACTCATATATGGAAGATTTCTTCCATATATGCACATTTACAGAAGTTGGCTTCCATATTTGCGCATATATGGAAGAAAGCTTCGGTATATTAACATTAACGAAAGAGTTCTTCCATAAATTTTCATTTATGAAAGTGGGCTTCTGTATATGCACATATATGGAAGTCAACTTTCGTATATGTGCATATATGGAAATCGACTTCCGTATGTGCGACTTTCATATATGCGCATATACGAAAATCGACTTCCGTATGTGCGACTTTCATATATGCGCATATACGAAAGTTGGCTTTCGTATATGCACATATATGGAATCCTTATTCTGTATATGTGCATATATACGGAAGCCAAATTCCATATATGGGCATATATGGAAGCCGACTTTGGTATATGCTCATATATGAAAGTCACATATACGTAAGTCATCTTCCATATGTGTGACTTCTGTATATGTGCATATACAGAAGCTGGCTTCCGTATATGTGCATATACCGAAGTCGGCTTCCTTATATGCACATATACGGAAGCTGACGTCCGTATATGTGCATATATGGAAGCAAAATTTTGCATATGGGTATTTACGACTTTCATATATGTGCATATATGAAATCCTACTTTCGTAATGCGCATTTACATAAGTCGACTTATGTATATGCTCATTTATGGAAGACGACTTCCATATATGCGCAAAAACATTTCTACATATGTGGATATACAAAAGCCGACTTTCGTGTATGAATATATACAGAAGCCTACTTCTGTAAATGTGCATTTATGAAAGAAGGCTTCCATAAATGTGCTTATATGAAATCTTGCTTCCATATATGCGCATATATAGAAGCCAGCTTCAGTGAATGAACATATACCAAAGCCTACTTCTATATATGCACACTTATAGAATTGGGCTTCCATATATGTGCATATACGAAAGCTTGCTTCCATAAATGTGCATTTATGAAGTCAAGCTTCTGTAAATGCGCATATAGGGAAGAAAGGTTATGTATATGCGCATGTATGGAAGGACGCATATACAAAATCATATAGGAATATACTTCTGTAAATGCACATTTATGGGAGTGTCTTATGTATATGCACATTTATATGGAATTTGGCTTCCATATATTCACGCTTTCGTATATGTGCATTTACAGAAGCTGACCACTTTCAAAAATGCAGATATATGGAAGCATGCATATACAGAACCAACCTCTGTAAATGCACATATACGGAAGTTGGCTTCTGTAAATGCGCATATATGGAAGCTGGCTTCTGTAAATGTGCAATTACCGAAGTCAACCTTCGAATATGAACACTTATTTATATGCGCATATACAAAAAACAAATTCCATAAATGCGCATTTACGGAAGTGGAAAACTTCCGTAAATGCACATATACAGAACCCGCCTTTCGTAAATGCGCATTTATGGAAGCCAACTTTCGGAAATACTCATTTACGAAAGGTGGCTTCCGTATATGCACATTTAGGGAAGTTGGCTTCCGTATATGTGTGCTTATGTATATGTGCATATACAGAAGTGTCTTCCATATATGGTCAGCTTCCATAAATGTGCATTTATGGAAGCTGATCACTTCCATAAATGCACATATATGGAAGCGTGCATATACAAAAGTTGCCTTTCGTAAATGTGCATTTATGGAAGTTGTATTTTGTAAATGTGCATTTATGGAAGTTGTATTCCGTATATGCACATTTTCATTCCGTATATTCACACATTTACGAAAGCTGACCACTTCCATAAATACACATATATGGAAGTGCGCATATACAAAAGCCACATTTTGTAAATGCGTGTTTATGGAAGTTGGGTTGTGTAAATGTACATTTATGGAAGTTGGCTTCCGTATATGCACATATACAAAATCCAACTTCCATAAATGCGTATTTACAGAAGTGGATAGCTTCCATAAATGCACATATACAAAAGTTGCCTTCTATAAATGTGTATTTATGGGAGCCAGTTTCCATAAATGCGCATTTATGGAAGTGGCTCCCTCTTCGTCTCTGTCTCTACCCCTCCTATTTGTCTTGCTCTCTCCATGCATTTATGGAAGTGGCTCCCTCTCCCTCTCTGTCTCTACCCCTCCTCTTTGTCTTGCTCTCTCCCTCTCTCACACTCTTATGCACTCTCTCTCTCCCCCCTCATCCCTCTCTCTCTACCCCCCGTCCCACTATCTCTCCTACATCTACCCCTCTCTCTTACATTTATCTCTCTCTACCCCCCTCTCTATTTTCCTCTCTCTCCCTCTCACACTCTCACACAGTATCTCTACTACCTTCTATGCCTTTCTCTCTCTCCCTACCACACACACTTGTTACCCTCCCTATATGTATTCCTCTCTCTCCCTCCCACACTCTAACACACTCACTCTCTACCTCCCCTCTTTGTCTTCCTCTCTATCCCTCCCACACTCTCACAAACACACTTTATATCTCCCCCTCTCTTCCTCTCTCTCCCTCCCACACTCTCACACACACACTTTCTAGTACCCACATCCAGTTTATAATAAAATTGAACTATTAGTACAAACTAGTAAAATTCAAAAATATAAACACAAACAATTTGAGAATTATACTATATTTAATGCTACACATGATACTTATGACGCATGTGACTTGTTCGTCCTAGATGGACATTCCCCAACCTCACCTAGTCTTAAATCCTATAGAAACACAAGAATATTAAAAATTTAAGGATTCCATAAAATAAAGAAATACCTGCGTGTGGGGTGCACCCAATGAAAAAGATTCCTCTACTGCTGCATCAATGGTGGGGCTAGGCACTGATGCATCCATCAACGTAGAGGGTCTACTGCAAGGACGTAACAAGTGCAAAACAACATACAATAAAATATTGATATAAATGCACATAATACAAAATAAATATATAACGATGAAGAACATAAAGAGGGTTACGATACTAACCTCCTCCATGAATCTCTTCTATCCACTGGGCTCTATAGGCCCATTGCATGTCTGCCCGCAGCTCGATCATCTGTAAGGTTCACATGGATGGTTTCTATGTCCATGTGCCATCTCCTCACTGTAATCTGGCGTGCATGTTGAACCTCCAACCCCTCTATCAATGTCACTAGCTGACACCTCCTGCCCAGATAGTGAAACAAAGCTACTATGTTGCACTAGGCTACGAGTCAATGATGAAATGGCTAGATTTACTTGTTGCAAGCTTTCTGCAACAGAAGGATGTTGGGTAGGGGGTTTAGACATTCGCTTGGGTGGATGAGGAACTAACACGGGGTTGTTCCCAGCATGCTCTCAGTCCTGTACGGACCCTAGACCCACCCCCTGGAACTCTCCAATGTCAAAGTAAATGACATGCTTACGCAAAATAAACTCAGCGCATAATTTTCTCAAAAAATATAAGGGCATCTTCTTGTTATTGCAGGGAGGTTTATCAAAAAACATATACCACCTATCCATCCAATTTTGACTAATCTAGAGATGGATGCACCGGTCAATGGAGATGCATTTCTTGTTCAATGGTAGTTATTTTCCAATTCTAGGATCCCTAAAAATAGACAATAATTGTGGTTTTGAAATGCCCAGGTGTTTGACTTGGTTTCTGTCCAAACTAGTGTTGTAGTACTCATACATTCTTTCCCTATAATCAGAAATAGAGGTCAATTTCCCTGGGGCACTTACAATGGACTTCACAATCATGTCCAAAGAAGTGGCCAAGGAGACTCTGCTAGGATCTCTAGTGTCCCTTAATTGTTCCTTAAGGGTTATTAATATAACCAACCTCTCATCAATTTGAGTGTTTACATTGGGTGGTTGTGGTGGGTTGGGGTTTTGATCTTCTTGGTTTTCTTTGTCTACGGGTTCCATTTTATTATATATGTTGCAATTTAAAAGGCATGACATCTAAATTAGGTTGGTTTTCTAATTAAAATACAAAATTACATTTTTTTTTTTTTAATTTAGATTCTTGGAAGAAAAAGACTAAATTGTAAATGACTAAATTGGGTTAAAAATAAGATAAATCAAACATACCTGGACACGGTGGCAAGATCCCTCCTCTTTAGCTCCTCTTTATCTCCTCCATTCGCTCAATGAGAGTAGAAACGTGAGCACAGTTTATGCACAAGGACCACAAATTGCGCGCATGGCCTCTTTAAAATGTTTATCAGTAGGAACATGCACACGTTCTTAAGAACACACGCACATTCTTTCCACTAAACCTACGTGGCAAGCCTCGTGGATATTCGACCACCTCCAAACGTAAAGGTTTAGGAACGCATGTGTGTTCCTAAGAACGCACACACGTTCCTATGATTGCACATTCTTGTTGCATGGCTTGCTACTTTTTCGGCGACAAACTTCATGCACTTACCTGGTAAGCGCTTCCATATATGTGCATTTATGAAATGCAGCTTTCGTATATGTACATATACAAAAGAACTTTTCTAAATGCACATTTACATAAGTGGAAATATTCCATACATGTGCATATATGGAAGTCGGATTTCATAAATGCACATTTATGGAAGCCACCTTCCATAAATGTGCATTTTTCGAAGTGGTGGACTTTTGTATATGCGCATTTACTAAATGCGGCTTCCGTAAATGTGCATATACAGAAGTGTTTATGTTAACCAATATATATGTCGATATATATACTAGTATATATACTGGCCAATATATATTTCGGTACATATACCAATATATATAACGACTAGTATATATACCAAAATATGCGCATATGTCAGTTGGTATATATATACTAGTATATATATCTATATATATACTGGTCTAACATGTCGTTATATATACCAGTTAGTATATATGTCAGTATATATACCAACATATATATCGATCAATATATATACCAACTAGTATATATACCAATTGGTATATATGTTTATATATACATTGGTTGGTATATATACTGACTGATATATATGTCATTATATATATCGACCAATACATATACCAATATATATGTCGGTCAGTATATATATTGATCGATATATGTATGAATATATATATCGGTCGGTATATATATATATATACCATAGATGTTATAGGTATTACTAGTATGCATGCATACACTAGCACATACACTGGTACATTTATCAATATCCAGATCAATATACATAATAGTGTGTATTATACTAGTGTATATATTATTAGTATATATATATATATATGGATATGGATATTATTTTATATACTAGTATATATGATACTCTGATTTATGTTACCAATATTACTAGTATGCATACACTCGTATGTATATTACTATATGTATTCATGATGTATTAACCATTATGTATATTAGTATATATACGAATTATTTTCTTACTACTTCTAGGAAAACTAGAGTTGCATATAGTCATACAAAACTTCTATAATTAAAAATGATATATTTTAAGAGTTAATTTGATTTACTACATTGAATTTTCTTACACAATATTGAAATTAGTTTTGATGTTACATTTAATAATTTGTTCAAGTCAATGTTTTTTTTTTTGCATTTTCTTTGTCACTAAATAGTCATATTAGATACTCAATATTGTTGTTTTTTAATATTTGCATTTCCACTAACTAGTCATTAAAAAGTATCATTCACTTGCATTCACCCACAAAAAAAACATGCCTCAAAGAGAATAATAGAAGAAATGATGAATAAACAACAAACAAGGGAATTCAAAATATATATATTAAAACCAAATTCAAAAAAAAAAATGTATTGGAAGATGGAGATCTGATGTTGGTAACACCATTCAAGAACAAAAGGAAAGCTAGACTTAAAACTTTACCCAAATCAAGGAACTTCAATCTCGCGTATGCGATATATACTATATATGAAATATGAAATATAACTTTTATATTGTATTTTATGTAATGAGAGTAAATATTATCTATAGAGTATGCAATATATACTATATATGAAATATGAAATATAACTTTTATATTGTATTTTATGTAATGAGAGTGAGCATACTCATTTATTTGCATTTGCATTGGAGTTTGATAATGTTGTACACATTGTATATGTATGCATTGCATCAACATGATTTTTTTTTCTAACCTATATTTTAAAGCACACTACTTTAAGGGTGTTTTTATAAACTTGTTTCTAAATTTTTAAACTATGTGTTCATTTCTTTGTATAAAATTTATATGTGAACATTTGTTAAATTGCACATGATTATGACAAGAGGTGTTCTACAATTAGTATGGGGAAGATGTTGTCATGGATGTACATAACGTTATATTAAATAATAATAATAAATAAAAATACAAGTCAACTTAATTACAATTTGAATAAAAACACATAAATAAGCTCTATTACACACACACATAAGAATACAATTATCCATCCCAAAATTGGAAATTGATTCCCAAAGTTTGAAATTGAGAGTGGAAAAATTGAAGGAAGTGCCTTATCCAAACAACAAAGGTGAACTGAGCAGTGTTTCGTACATATCCTTCAAATTCAGGGAATAACATTATCAAAACAATGAAGGGGAATTGAGCAATCATATCCGTCAAATTGAGGGAATAACATGATCAAAACAATGAAGAGGAAATGAGTGAATAGAGCAACAGATTTGAGAACACAATTTTCAATTAAGTTTTTCTCCCATATCCGTTTTAACTCTATATAACTATTTTTTATTACCAACTATAAAAATAGCTAATAAATTGATTATTTATCAAGAAGTAATGATAACAGGTCCCCATAGAATTATTGTCTCACGAGGCAAGGAAGAATGTGCACACAAGAGAATATAATAACATTGTTTTTGTTACTACACTCAGGAAACAATAGATAGCATGTATAGGGTTGTGACAAACCCACTCTCCATCATTGATGCTCAAGTTTAGGACATACATCAATACATTTATTAAGAGCTTAACATGTTACTTGTAGGAATTGATTTATTTTTAGGAAACTCTTTTGGGATTACCCTCCCAATACTTAGAGGATGGTACCTAGATTCTATAGGATACAAGGCCAGACAACAAGGGCATTAATCCACTGCAATATAAATTGCCTTAGTAAGAGCAACATATCACAAAGGTGGCATTAGAACCTCACTAGGGAGGATAACAACTTCCCCACCCAACTATTTGAACTACACCCACTTGAGAAATATATATATATATATATA
>ML788151.1:344122-356623 GCA_009831015.1 Picea engelmannii | reverse complement strand
TCATAATAAAACATTCATTGGAAGCACCAACTCCCGATTCTCCAACTACAATTGGAAGGAGTCTATGACCCCCTATTTTTAGGCTCCAACCTGAAGGAAGATACAACTCCCTGATTCTCTAGCTCCAACCAGAAGGACGATACAACCTCCTAGGTTTTCCAACTACCGGAAGGTGGCTACAACCACCTTTCCTTTCCTCGTCTTACCACCCTGAAATATAAGTGTAGACCAATTGTCATGGACTCTGCCATTGTCAAAAACTGTATCACAACTGTATCACTCTCACTATCTCTATCACAACTCTGTCACTATCTCATCAACCTGTATCTGAACCTATGCCATACCATACATAAACCATCTAAACCTATAGCACCTTAAGTGAAGGGATTGACCTAATTTCCAGATAGATCAGTGCGCCCTTGCCTAGCACATCTCCTGGTACTCTCAGCAAGCCAAGACGTCAAGTTTGATTTTTTGGTCAAATATAGGGTTGACCAAGTCAAAGAAGCCATGACTTACTCTATGAAGTCATAAAACAATTTATATGGAGCTTCTAACTCCAGAGAATGGAAGACAAGGATTGACCTCATCCTTGCCAAGAATAAAGTGTTGGATACTGTGAAAGGAAAGATCGTGGAATCAGAATTTGAAGAAGGAAAAGAGAAGGAACCGCAGAACATTGCAGTTATGGAGAGGTTCAAAGACGATGGAATCAATGCCATGAGTATCATAGTGGACTCTATAAAAGACCACTTGATACCCTACATATCCCATCTTGACTCATCGAAGAATATGTACGATGCCCTAACAAACCTCTTCTCAGTCATAAACATTGGACAAGTAATGAGTCTGAAGAATGAACTCTGTGACATGAAGATGAATGATGATGACATCATAACATCATACTTTGTGAGAATCTCTCAGCTAAGAGATCAACTACAAGCTATTGAAGAGATCATTTCAGAGAAGGAATTGGTAAACATAGTACTCAATGGTCTTCCCAAGACATGGGATGCATTTTCCGCAAGCATGAACACAAGGAAGGAGTATTCTACATTTGAAGAACTTTGGAATTGTTGTGCTCAAGAAGAATCCAGGATCAGTGAAAAAGAGAAACCCCAAAAGAAGTACGATGATCAAGCCTTCACAACAATATTCAAGAATTTCAGGAACAAAAGGAAGTTTGGTTCAAGGAGGAAGCCAAATCAAGAGAAAGATATTTCAAAAATACAATTCTTCAACTGTCGAAAGTATGGTCACTACAAGAATCATTGTCCCAAGCTAAAGAAAAGGAAGGGGACACACGAAGCATCATTTGTCGAAGAAAAGGAACCTACTAAGAAGACCAAGCAGGATAAAACAAACTTCTTCTTCTAAAGACAAGGTAACAATACTCTTCTTAGTTCTTGTACATATCTTGTTTGCATAGTCTCTGTACATATCTTTTATATCTATCTCTTAGAAGATAATATGTTCCAAGAAGAACTATACCTATGGAAGAACAACAAGATAAGGATTGTGATCATTATACAAGTCAGATAACACACATGAAAGGATGAAATACATCAAACAAATAATGTGGAAGCTATTACAAGATAAGTTGAAATCAAAATCAATCCTGAAGAGACTTAGAAGAAGCAAAGATAGAAAGAAGTTAGCAATCAAGAGGAAATTGGAGAAAGACTTATGACACTTTGCAAAAGACAATAAGGATGCAGACGAAAGTGTGGACTCTGTTAGATGGAGGGAGCCGATTATATATTCCCAAAATAAAAACATGCACTCATACATGAAGCAAGGATTATGAGGGAGTTAATCCTATGATCCATTGAAGATGATGAAGTATATATCCATGGTAGCAGCCATGAAAGGCAGTACGTGTTCAACTCGACCTTAGAAGAAGTATTCTTCGAAGAGAAGCCTTAAAGTATCCCCGGTTGTCCATCCACATCCGTGATCCTATGATGAAAGGAAGAAGTGGAATCTTTAGGGCATGGAATCTATAAGAAACTCCATGGACCCAAGAGATAAAGAGAAAGATGAGGAAGAACATGAAGATTCCAAGAAAGAAAGAGAAGCCAGAACAACCAGTCGTTGTATGAAGAATCACAAGATTACCAGCCTGATATGAACTCACTAAAAGCAATCAAGCAGAGGAAGTGAAAGTTGTGATGAAGAACAGTGTATATATATGAAAGCATTGCAAGATCCAGAACTAGAGGTTATCCCATATGGAGGGAGAAGACTGTCATGATTACTTGTTCCAGTAAACTAGACATACCTCTACATGAGTCATTATATCATCCACAATATCCATGGGTTGAAGTTCTACATTATATGAATACAAAGACTTTTCTCCAGAGAAATTGAAAAAAGAGCGTATGAAGAGCAACCGCAAGACTTTGAGGCATACCAGAAAGAGACCCTTGTATGCAGAGGGAAGAAGATAACTTGGTGGAAAACCTCCAATGCACAGCAGAAGCGTGGTGAATATTTTCTATAACAAAGATATTGTATCAGAATGATTACTCAGAAGATCAAGATGATGGATTGCCAATCCATGACAAATATCTCATGATGAAAGAAGAAGTGCCACATGGATATGTTCCAGTTTGACCCTTGCCATGATGTTGTGAGCTAGTAGGAACCAAGAGGAATCCAACAATGATATACTTTATTGATCAGAGCTACATGAAGCCTTCAAAGAAAACTAGTGTTCCAGACCGAAGTACATTTGAAATCCAACATTACATTATCCATGATAAAGTCCAAAAAGGAGAAAGTTGTTCTCCAATACAATGAGCAGATAAGCAAACATTTCGGTAAAGCTTATGTCCAAGATGAAAGAGTTTTCATACTCAAGCTAGAGCTCATGGAGACTACTTCCTTATTGGAAAAGGAAGATATGACTCCCAGGTTGGGAGGGAGTATTGATGTGTTATTGATTGATGGACAGTCACTTTTCAGTTCGAAAAATGGTCCAATATGAGCAGTTCCTTTCCAGTTCAGAAAATGGTTTGAGATTTCTGATGGACAAGCATTTTCTAGTTTGGAAAATGGTCCAGATCGAATGGTCATTTTTGTAATGAGAATGGTTCGATGGATTGTTGATGTACCATAGACAATGATTTCCCATTGTGGTTAACATGGGGGATGGTCTAGGGTAGTCTCTTTTCTTGAGGGTTACTCAAGAAGACTGGCCCGCCTCGTCGGACAGTGATTTCCCATTGTGGTTAACATGGCGAATGGTATGTTTTGGAGGTTGGTGCAGGACAATAATTTCCTTAGGAAATGATTCGGACAGTCATTCCTTATGGTGGATTCATTCTCTCCAGGTTTCACTTTGTTTAGTGCTGGAGGAATGGCCCAGGGTGGGGAATGGTCTAGGTTCAACAATCAGGGACAGACATTCCTTAGGGAAGACTCATTCTCTCCAGGTTACACTTTGTCTAGTGTCGGAGGAATGGCCCAGGGTGGGGAATGGTCTAGGCTCAGAAATCAGGATAGTTATTCTTTCTTGCTTGAGAAGAATAGTCTAGATAGCTCATCATTTATGTTTGACCTTCTGAGGGTAGATGCTCTTACAAGATCTCACAGACGTGAGTGGAAGAATGGCCCAAATGATCCAGTTTATATCATAACGATGTTTTATGTGCATATTGATATCAGATGATTGTTATGGAGACTGCATGTCTCCGAATAGTAGATGTATACTACGGTGGTGGATGTGTTCCACTGATTGTGACTATACGTTATATATCAAGTATATGTGTGCTACTTGGTGTGGTAGTGTACCACTATATTGTAGTTGTGTACTACTATGGATAGATACAGTTGTGTTCTATTGAATGATATTTTTTTGGTTGCCTTGAAGACTATCAATAGTGTTGAAAATAATTATCAGCTAGATGGATGATCAATGAACAGAGATTTCCTAAAAAGAAAATGGTTCAGAACATTTATTATTCTAGATTTAGAAGAATGGATCTTGTGTCACTCTATGGAGTGAGCATCATGTCTGATTACTCAGATAGAGTATGGTTCCGAGAGATGATGCAGTTGATGACACTGATGGTGATGATGGTGCTCATGATCTAGTCATGAAATAGTCTATACAACTATGTTGATGCTATCGGGTGAATGGTATGTTTGTGCTCAAGCCCATTACCTGTAATACCTCCCTAGCTAGGAGGGAGTGTTGATATTATGGTAGTTGCGGGAGGTATTTACCTCCATGTGTAAACCTGACGAGAATAGAATATTACGGAAAGAAAGAAGAAACCCTAATGAGTTGGATAATAACTCTAGAAGACAAGTCGGCTCAAGAGGATAATTGGTATTAGGTTATTAGCCTACAAGACAAGAAGTTGGCCAGAAGAAATTTTATATACTAAGTAAATAGACACCCAGATTGAGAAGTTGGCCCCGACAGTTAGCCAGAATTAGTATAAATACAAAGGCCAGTCTTCATTCTGGCAGGCATTCTCAGAATTGCAGAGCAGCACTTGTGCACACTGCAGTTGCCCAGTTTGTGTGCAGGTTTGGAGGAGAGTTGTCGGTGCAGCTGTTGCAGCTAGCCGATTTCGTTTTGGCTTGGAATATCTCTTGGTTATGGTTTGGACTATCTGATAATCTCTTGTTTGGTGCACTATCCTTGGGGAAAGGTGTGCTACCCTTTGTTTGGCTATCTAGCCTAGGGTTTTCTTACGGAATTATTCTCTGTCAACGTTAAGGTGCTCGGAGGGTGGCTTTGGCCTATGGTTGGGTGAAAATAGTGATATTGTCAATGGTAAAACGAGCACATCCATTATATTCTAACACTTTTTAACCCTTTGACTTTTTCACTTTGACCCGGTTGACTTGAAATTTGACTACCAATAACTTTTGCATACGAACCCGGTTTGACTTTTTGTTTGCATCATTACAAATTTGATGATGAGCTCTACGCAATGATGTCATTTTGGGGACGATTTGAGACAGTTGAATTTTGAGCATTTATGGATACTTTGGGACCTCTGTGAGAATTCCTGGTGTTACACATTATTTTCCTCATCCCTATGACCGTTAATGATGTAAACCTATCTGTTGCCTTCAGAGGGGTCAGTGGCCTGAGTTCCTGAAGAGAGAAGGGAGAAGAACTTTTGTTGAGAAAAGAAGTTGCATTTTCCCTTATAAAAACCCTATAAAAAAGGAAGTTCGTAGGTTTCTATATAGGCAGGGTGTGAGAATGCCTGATTCTCGCAGGTTGTACCATAGCTAGGGTGCGAGATGTTCGCAGGTTGCTCTATAGGTAGGGTGTGAGAATGCCTACACGTGGGAAAAACAAGCGTTTTCTCGAATCTTCTAGAAGGAGAAACTTCTATGGTGAGGTGGGATCCGAATGGTTTGGATCTTACTCACTTTCATGATTTAGTGGGATCATCCTAACCTCCTCACCTTATCCTCTTCAACTTATAAAAGGAGAGGAGTTCTCATGGAGAAAGTTAGCTTTGGTTAGCTTTGGAGCTTTTGAGCTTTGATTGGCTTGGAATTATTAGCTTGGTTGGAGTGGCTTTGAGATTTGCTTTGTCAAGATAGATTGTGGGTAGCTATCAAATCCATGGTCTCAGAATTCTTGGAGCAAGAAGTTTGGGGGGAATGAAGGAAAGTTGGAAGGGACCTTATGACATCAAGGTCGTGGTTGTAATCTCTCTTTCACATTTAACATGATACAGTAATATGATTCTTTCCTATAAAGCTTGTTGTGTTTTATTGTATGATTCCTTGATCACATACATAGGTTTATGTTGAGTTTATGTTATTGCTATCACTTTGGTTGGTTGCGTTCTTTTGCAGGTTCATCATTGTATGAGCGTTGGAACGGAGCTAGGATGGTGATGGCAAGAGGAAGCGACATTTAAATGGTATGTCATTCATCCCTCTTTAGTTAGTAAATTCAATATCTAAAACTTAAGGAAAGCGTCATGTCTTGTCCTGTTTTGTTCTAGATCTAGGTGGATCTAGGGAGATCAGTTAGTGTCCGCACCTACCAATTAGTCTGATAACAAAATTGGTGACTCCATTGGGGAATGGATTGTTTCCTAGTTAGTCTAGTTTCCCTTGCTTTGATTGCTTGTTTTCTGGTCTTTGAGTCTGTGGGAGATCCATCCAGACTCTCTGGATCTGAAAGTTCACTCAAATTTAGTCCTTTTTCAAATTTTTGCTTGTTTACAGGCATTCTCGCACTGTACCCTTTAGTGGCCTGCGAGAAACACCTGAGTTCGCACCCTGGTGTTAAGTCCAGTGTGAACCCCTCGCAGTCAAAATTTGTTCAGCCTACGAGAATATTTGATTCTCGCACTGTAATACACTGTCAGCCTGTGAACTTGTTTGTAAAAATTTTTGGATTGGGTCTTGTCATTTTTTGATGCCCAGTTTTGCTTTGAACAACTGGATTGAACTTTTAGAGCCTATATTGATATGTTTATAGTCTTCTTGACATTCTTTGAGTTTCTTTTATCCATATTTGCTTTGTTTGGTTTTGAAGGATTAGTCTCTTTCTTTGAGTGTCTTTAAATTACAAAGCATGTGTTTTCTTTAGAATTGTTTAGGGAAAGATCAGATTTCTTCTGAATAGTTCTCTTTAAAAGAGAACTTTTAGTTTGGGTTTCTTTGTTTTAAGAAAGTTCATTATTGCTTTTAGTGAAATTTTTGAAACAAAAAGATTTAATTTCTTGCTTTATATTAGATTGGGGGCATCCTTGCATTTCAAGTACCGAAATTGCATGATTCTTGGCGTTTTTTTATCTTAAATTATGAAAAAATTTCCCCCTCATGGCCCGGGGGGGCCATGAATCATGCATTGGTGTTCAGTGCATTTTTATCATTTCTTGAGAATCTTGATATTGATAAGTTTAATATACTTTGGGACATCATGCATATGGGAATGATAAATGTTTTCTCCTTCTTGTAGCATAGCTTTCATCGAAATGAAAAGATTGCATCTTCATATCTTTGCATAATTTTTGAGTCGGTCAAAACACCATATCGTTCACGCCATTTTCCTCTTGAGTAACAACAACCATAAAATAAAGCGCTTATAAAAACTGATTAGATATTTTTTATCTTTTCTGGTAGCAAACCTACATTAGATTAGTTATAGGGATTTGGAATAGGTGTGAAAGATAACTTTCCAAAGTTGCAAACAAACATAGAATCTTGAGTTAGGAAGCGGTTAAATCCACTTATTACATTTTGTCCTGGGAAGCCCTTCTAACACAAGGGTCAATCATGAGGTCGCATTGAGACCGGCAGAGTTACTCACCTTGCTTTGTTGGTCTTGGTGTAGAGGTTGCGTGTATTATGGGGGTCGCTTGAGAGGTATACCCACAATGATGAGTGGAAGCCTTTCGAGTTGATTTCAGGCTAGATACCCTGCCCTTGCGTGTGGATCGGACTATCGACTGTTTCCCCAGGCATCACTGTAGTGATTGGTAACCTTAGTGGCATATCTCTCTAGGTTATTTACATGAGGTGACTGTGGAGGGGCAAGTCTTCACAGTACCTGGAATCGACGTTGGCCAAACTCACTCGGGCTCCTTGGAGGGTATACCCATGATTATGTGTGGGATCTTGCACCAGGGTGTAAGTCCATTAAGTAGGTCGTCAACGTAACTTTTCCACCCACTCTATCTCAACCCTTTCTTACATTGTTCCCGCGACATTGGATTTCATCGCCAACTAGTGTGTTCATTGTGAAAAGGTTTTGTTTGTTTGCTTGCTTCCTAGATTTTTAGCGTGTGCTGTTTGTTTTCCCTAGCAGACTCTAGGTTGGATTTATTTAATCGCGTCAGTTCCCGGAATGACCAATGAAGGAACCCCTGCTCCAGGGGAACCTTTTATTTTTCCTTCCTATGGAAACATCGGTCCTCCTCACATCGCTACTTTGAGCCTTCTAGGTCTCACTATTGGATTGTCGGTGTGGTTGTTTTCCACTCAGGTAATCCCGAATGCAGAAAGTGCTTCAGTCATAAGCACTTTCCCCCAAGAACATCAACCTCATGTTGATCCTTCACCATCTTCACCAGTAAGGTCTTCTTCACCTTCTTCGCTTGCAAGGTCGCCTTCCGTTTCATCTTCTTCGTCGAGCGAAAGTTCTGAAGCTAGTAACTCGGTGAATAAGAAGAAGAAGAAAAGGAAGAATAAGAAGAAGAAAACTAAGCAAAGATCAAAACCTCCAATCACTATCAAACATGTTGGAAAACAACCAATTACTGTTACTTGTGTTGGGAGTTTTGATGATGTCAAGATCACCCAAACAACCCGTAAGCCCAAGTACCCTTGCAGGCTTTGTAAGGGTAGCCATCTTCTTAAGGATTTCTCTGGTCTATCCAAGGTTATAGAAGTATGGTCTACACACCCTGACCAACCCATGTCATCAGCCTCTGAACAACATACTGATGACCTCCAGTGAACTAGTCATGATACGGTTGGGAAGAAGAAAAGTAGAGTCAAGTTCCCGTGTATGTTATGCAAAGGGAGTCATCTAACTCATATTTTCCCTCATATGGACAAAGCCTTGAAATTACTAGAAGACATGACTATTTCACAGCCTCAAATTCCAGCCGCTTATCGCAAGATTTCTCTCAACCCACCTGTAGTTGATGGGATGATCACTCCGGTCCCTTCACCGGTCAATCTGGTTGATCATGTCGTCAATATGGTCATGTAATTAGTTGAACCAGTTGACAAAGTGGTTGATCCGATACCATCCTCGGTCAATTTCATTCTCCCCTCAGAGAGTGAAACTAAAGAGGTCGATCTGATCCCACCCTTGGTCGATCCCACTCTCCCGTTAGAGAGTGTCACCCAAGTGGTCGATCCGTTTACACCTTTCGATCCCATTCTCCCCTTGGAGAATGAAACCCAAGTGGTCGATCTGATCTCATCATCGGTCGATCCTACTCTCCCGCTAGAGATTAAACCCAATACTACCCATGTTTTTATCGTTGATACAGACTCTGTCATGTTAGGGGGTATTCCTCCTTCTCCCGTGAAACTCCCTCCAAGTAATGAGGCCATCTGTTTTGATTGGAGTGTGCTAACTGGACCTCATCTTCCCTCTCATGTTCCTTTCCATATTATAGTACAGGTTTGTGGTCGAGACATTCCTCAGACACCGATAGATGAAGGTTTGTCTGTTAGTATTTTGTCCTCTATTTCTTTTCAAGATTTGGGTTGTCCTCCACTTGCACCGGTTACGCAGAATCTGTTAGCTTTTAACAAAAGAACCAGTCAACCTTTAGGGACCCTTCCTCAGTTTCATGTAACTTTGGGAGGGAAAACTGTCTTTATTGACGTCATGGTAGTCCAAGACCCCTTGGATTTCTCTTTACTCCTTGGGCGAGATTATGTCTATGCCATGAAAGTTATTTTGTCTACTCTTTTTCGTGTGATATCTTTCCCTCACGATGGACGGGTTGTGACTGTTGATCAACTTTCATTCATTGACCCCGCCTGGGTTGCCTCCTTGAATGGTTCTTATATGCAGACGGTATCACCTCTGCCACGGGTCAATTATGTGGCATTGTCTCCCATGACTTCAACTTCTGATGACTTAGATCCAGTAGTTGACATGGTGATCTCTTCGATAGGGTTTCTAGATCTTGATCTCTTTACTCCTGTCGTGACCCTCGACATGGTGTCCTTCCAGAGTGTGTTTCTTCCTTCCAGTGAAGACCTCTTGGAAGCCATGACCGAGTTTTGTCGCTTGACATGGTCTCCTTCCGGAGCATTGTCCTCTTGGTATCCATGATCAAGAATACTTTGAGGATAGTTTTTGCGTCTCTGAGGCAACCTCGTTAAAAAATGAAACAGAGGTTACGAGCATAGTTCTTGTTTCTGTGCCAAGGTCGTTAAAAAATGAAATAGTTTTCCCCCCTCTCTATTTGAGTCAAGTCCTTCGTCTAGTATTTGAAGATTCATTTCATTCTCCTTTGCAGTTGGATGAAATGAAGCTCGGGGGGGCATTTGCCTCAGCCTCTGGACTTCATGTTGAAGTTAAGATGCTAGTTTCTTAAGTTGGGGGGCTACGTACCAACCATCCATGTGTAATGCATTGGGAAGTCACAAGCATAGTTTTATATGGTTCAAGCTTGTGTAAAAAAGAAACCACTTACCTCAAGCATAGTTTCCTCTGGTTCAATCTTGCATAAAAATGAAACCAGGTCCAAGCATAGTTTTGTTTAGTTTTTAAGCTTGTGTAAAAATAAAATCTATCCCAAGCATAGTTTTGTTTTGTTTTAAAGCTTGCGTAAAAATGAAAGCAATCTCGAGCTTAGTCTTTGTTCTTTCTCATGCTCGTAAATACATGAGAATAAGTTACCGAGCTTATTCTTTGTTCTTTCTCATGCTCGTAAATACATGAGAATAAGTTACCGAGCTTAGTCTTTGTTCTTTCTCATGCTCGTAAATCAATGAGAATGTAACCGAGTATACTTTTATCACTTTTTCGAACTCGTAAAGTTATACGAAAAAGGAACCCCCTGGAGTTCCCTTTAAGCTCTTTTCAGACTCTCTAAACATGAAAATATTGTCGAGCGACCTTGTTCTTTTCACGCTCGTTAAAGTATTTGAAGAAAACGTTCGATGAGAGTTAGTTTATCACTTTTTCGGTCTCGTTGAACTAATTTACGAAAAAGGAACTGGGAGAGTTCTCTTTAAGTGTTTTTCAAACTCTCTAAACATGAAAAATCCCTGAGTTTTCTTTCTTTGGACTCGTTAAACAAACATCGAAAGGCCTATATGGGACTGAACCACTCCTTATTAGGGTTCGTTAAACATACTCCGAGGGACTCGTCCAAAGGATGAGCTTACATTTCAAGCATATGTTATCCTCCTCAAGCTTGTGTAAAAATAAAGAGGTACTCACCAGAAATGGTGGGGGAAAAATTGGGAAAGAAATGTATCTGTACCTGTATTCTGTGGAAGAGTCACTTTTGAACATGACACCCTTTCACTCGCCTTGTGTCTAGGTTGGAAAATTCGCTTGTTTCTTGGTCATACTCCTTTATAAGATTACAAATTGGTATGTGATCCCTGTTGTTGAGTCATTATTTTCCAAGACAGTTGTCGTGTCGTCAATATGTTCAAAAATATGTCCAACCTGGAAAGCCTTCTATTGCGTCAGCCATTTCTACAGTCCTTAAAGCCTTCTATTGCGTCGGCCATCCCTGAGTCAGTCCCGAATCACTTGTTTCTATGATCTACATCAAATCTTGTTACTTGTTTCATGTCATTGATGTGGGATACATTAAGGCCCTCCTGTGACGAGTCTTTTCCTGTCCACTTCAACTCATTATCCAGGAATTAGACTTAGAAACTAATTGGTACCTTGGAACTTGCATGCCTCAATGGCAGGTTTCCTCGCTTTCGACAGTGGGTTTTCATTATCGACCTCTGATCGAGAGATTCCATCAAGTGTTTGACCTCAGCTCATTGATTCACATTCGTTGTATTGTACCAGAGTACCTTGGGAGTCATTGACATTAATGGTGATTTCCCTCGCACTTGTTAACGGTATACACTAATAACTGGTAATCAAGTGGTTTCTACCATGTTCGACTTCAACACATGTATTCGCATGGTTAGATTCATACTATAGAGTGATAGAGATGAAGACCCTAGATATTTTTCTGACAGATCTAGGTTGCGTTGGAGTATATTCAGTGTATTATTTCATAGATCCAAATTGTATGTCAAATTTGAGTCTTTAACACATAGATCCGCAGTGTATTTTTGGTGGCTATGTTCAGATTTGAGTCATATTGGCATGGATCCACAGTGTATGTTTGGTGGCCATGACCTGTCTTACTTGACATGGATCTTCGCATGTCGGCATTTATGCTTTGAGTCATTTTTATGCTGAGTATGGGAATGCCTACCTCAGTGATGATGTATTATTGTACTGTATTTCCTTGTTTGTTGGCAGGTTTCCGACCGACTGTTTCTTGTTCCCTACACACACTCGACAAAGTATTTCAGCTATCACTCTGTTCTAACTTCATACTTTGGGTGGCTCTCTGTTACACATTATTTTCCTCATCCTTATGACCGTTAATGATGTAAACCTATATGTTGCCTTCATAGGGGTCAGTGGCCTGAGTTCCTGAAGAGAGAAGGGAGAGGAACTTTTCCTGAGAAAAGAAGTTGCATTTTCCCTTGTAAAAACCCTGTAAAAAAGGAAGTTCGCAGGTTTCTATATAGGCAGGGTGTGAGAATGCCTGATTCTTGCAGGTTGCACCATAGCTAGGGTGCGAGATGTTCATAGGTTGCTCTATAGGTAGGGTGCGAGAATGCCTACATGTGGGGAAAACAAGCGTTTTCTCGAATCTTCTATAAGGAGAAACTTCTATGGTGAGGTGGCATCCGAATGGTTTGGATCTTACTCGCTTTTATGATTTAGTGGGATCATCCTAACCTCCTCACCTTATCCTCTTCAACTTATAAAAGGAGAGGAGTTTT
>ML788151.1:296282-316609 GCA_009831015.1 Picea engelmannii | reverse complement strand
ACCAAGTGATTGAAGGAATGTTAAGAATGTATGTGATGGATAATCCATCTAGCTTGAAAGATTATTTGCATTTGATGGAGTTTTCTTACAATAATGGGTATCAAGATTCATTGAAGATGAACCCATTTGAAGCTCTATATGGCATAAAATGAAATAATGCAGTGAGTTGAGACAACCAAGGAGATGGAGTAGTACTTAGGACAGAATTTCTCAAGGAGATGAAAGAGAAAATAGTTAAAATTAAATAGCTAAAATTGAAAGTAGCACAAGATAGGCAAAAGAGTTATGCATATAAGAGCAGGACAACCAGAGAATTTAAAGTGGGAGAGCATGTATTTTTTAAAGTGAATCCTAATAAAATATCATTGAATTTGGGTAAATGTACCAAGCTAGCAACCAAATTCTATGGTCCATTTGAAATAATTTGACAAAATAGGACTAGTTGTGTGCATGATTTCATTGTCTGCTTCCATGAATGTGCATAATGTATTTCATGTATCTTTGTTGAAAAAGTATGTGCATGATCCTAACCATGTCAATGATTGGACTTTGATTTAGTTGGAGCCAAAAGGAGACTTCTAGGTATATTCGGTGTGTATTAGACAAGAAGGTCATGGTGCTCTAGAACAAAGCAATATGACAGGTAAAGGTCCAATGGACATGCTACAACCCTAAATAAGTGACATGGGAGCTGGAAGATGCAGTGCATAATGCATACCCGTAGTTATTTTTGAATTTTTTATGAAAAAACTTGTATATATGTACACATGCATGGTGATATGCACTTAGGAAAGTGCCAAAATAAGGGGGAGGGGAATCTAATACCCTAGTTTTAATCCCCATATTAGCAATGTATTTTTGTTTATTTAATGAAAGGTCAAAGTTCCTATAAAGTTGAAAATTCAGAGAGCCTAGCAATGTAATAGCACTAAATATTAATAATAAAAATGCATCGTTGGTTGCAAAATGGATAAGGACAAAGTCATAGGGGGCTATGATTCCACCAGTGAGCAGGTTAAAGGGGCTACGCAAAAATTATAATATTTTATTAAACCCATCTTGGAATTAGTTGGGGAAGTGGTTATAGAGCTTCTTGGGGAAGCCACATGGTGCATTATTGCATGCAATATATAAACCATGATTTTGGTTGTTGGGGAGTTACTCACTCATTTCCCTCATTTAGTTCCTCATTCATTCTTTCTCATTTTTTTTCTTGGTTTTGGCATGGGAACAAAAGGATGGAGGTAGAGAGCCATTGCTAGTTGAGTGTAGGTATCTATTGTTTATTCTAGAAAGAAATTAATGCATATGTGCATGAGAATGATGGTGGTTAAATAAGAAATTTCCACAAATGAAAACCTCGTGAGCTTCCAACATTGAGATTTCCTAGCTAGTAGTACTAGAGACTTGGGAAGAAATTAAACAGCCTGAGTGACTGCATTATAAAGAAAGGGGTTCCTTTATTTGTGTTGTGAAAGTTGAGGGGCAAAGAGAGTTGGTAATTTGGGAATTGTTGTGTGGTTGAAAAAATTGTGAGAGCTTGATAGCTTACTTGTTCATGAAACTTAGAGTTGACCTAGGCACCCATCCTTGTGGATTCATAGCCTCATATTAGGGGTGGCTTGTTGTAGAGAGTTAATGTGAAACAACACCTAAGGTTGGTTGGAATGTCTAACGTCTACAACTATTTTAGTCCATGAAATTGAGGCAAGCATTCAAGAGAGACTACATTGGAACGCATATCAACACACACACATCCCAAGAAAGAAGGAGATAAATGTGGGGAAGGAATTCCATTCCAAGTTTTTATTCCATATTTAAGGTTATTTATATAATAGATGAATGGTTGGATCGGTTGCACCCGCTCCAACTAATCCTTTGTTTAGTTACATTTACCACTTGTTACAAACATTTACTTAGCTTTATCCACTTATTACATATATTCTTGCTATATTACATACTATCATGTATTCTAATGTATAATAACATATATATGATGACTATTAGGGCCTAAGATGCCCCCTCAACATCTCCCCCACACTCAATTCCTTCCTCGTCCCAATCAAGTGTGTAGATAACTAAAGACCTATTACTCTTTAGCCTTTGTCTTCAATCCGATCTTTAGTTAGTGAGTATCGCAGTGTTTTTCTCCCACCCAACAATGGTCTTCTTCATCCTATTGTTGAACTTCTCTTTGGTGCCTTCGGAGTGGTGAGTGGCTCATCCTGGGCTCATTTCGCACCTGCACAATGCCCTATGTTGGAGCTCCATACCTCGACCAATCTACCATTTATCTGCTTTCTGGCTTCGAAGGTCACAAATCAAGAAATATGTTGTAACTTTTATTCCAGGGGATTCAATCAAATCATTCGTTCTTCTTTCATCATATTTTATTTTCATCTCTCCATGTGTGTGTGTATGTGAAAATATGTTTCTCTTGGATTCCTTTAACCACTGCCGACATGTTCATCATTGATGCTCTCTTAATTGTTATGTGCTCATTCTCTACTACTCACCAATCTTGTCTTCTTTCTTCTCTTTGATATGTTTTTGTTGTTGTTTGTATGATATTACATGAAGGATGACTAATTATGACTCAATTACAAGTGATTATGTGTTGTCGACTATGAATCAACTGATGTCGACGAGGCACTGATCTCGTCGGCTAAGGACTGAAGTATATTACAATGGTGGAGGGGATCGACTGCCTTCGAAGAAGATACGCGTTTAACCCCCTCCTCATAATTCACACACACACACACACACACACACATATTCTTGATTTGGCTAGACTAGCACACAAGTTGTCTCGAATGACTAGTCGACTTGACTCTACTGACTCATTCCCTTCATGTAATTATTTTTCTTAAATATGAAACAATTTACATATGATGCAACTCTCATGATTTCACTACTCCATTTCCAGGAAATACATAAAATCACACCAACCATTCAATGGTGAAAAGTTGATCTTCAACAACTCCATGAGATTTCTATCAAACTTGTCGAAAATAAGAATGTACCTCTATTCTCGCATCACTGCATTGATCCGGTCTTATTTTCTTGAACGTATTGTTTGATCAATCAAGGAACCCTCAATGTTGGTCTTGTATATTATACTGCTAGGAAAAGAACTTATGGAGGTAGGAGTCGGCATTGACAAAGGTCAGTTTCATGCCCCTCCTTTTAGCAAATAAACAATTTTTTACCTTGGTCATTTCATCCCCCAACCTCGACGATTATTCCACCAGTCGAAACCTCCTCGTCGATAGCAGTGTGTGAATACACTCTCTCCACATTGTTATTCTTTCTCCAATGAGACGCTTCTTTTTCTTCATATCGACTTGAATCGAATTATGAGAAATGTGCCCAACGTAATAGTCGGTTGGTTTTTCTTATATTCGAAAAGCATGCCAATTTGTTGTTTTTTCTCAGAGAATCAAAATATAATGACTGTGCTTGTACTCGATGTCCACAAGGTTTTCGTCATCCACAAATTGCTTGATCATATCGACCTGTAGACTTGGTCGACAACTTCATTGAGACCACAATGAGCTATGAAAGATTGTTGACGATTTGACTTCTCTTTTCCAATCATTAGTGCATTGTTCGAGTCTAGCTACTTTAAAACTCCAAGTCATTCTATGTTGAGAACATCCTTGCATATTCATATAGGTTTTATCTTCGCCTCATTTCTCAACTTGAGATGGATTTTCTTGTGTACACTTTGCTACACATTTTCAAGGGGAGACTCTTCTTTATAATCATCACAAGGGAAACATTATAAATTGCAGCAACCACATCATCATCATACAATTTTAACTTCGAAAATCATTTAGCTTCGACTATCTTTATTTGTCGGTTTTCGAGGTCGGGTCAGTCATTTAGGAGTAGTTCAACTCGCACTTCACCACCAACAAAATTCTTCGTCAACAATTTTACGCCATTAGTGAAGTCAAACTTGACTCGCTTCAGGGCATGTTAATCGTTTAGCATAGTTATCGAAGTCTTCTATCGATGAGTATGACCAAGTCGACGAGTTCTCCCAAGTCGATGAGGTTGACTAACATTTATCCTCCTATAGATTTATTTATTCAATCACAACTTCAATTTCTCTGAGACTCCGCAAGGATTAGTGAAGTTTACCCCTAGCTATCAAATTCATTGGTGACACCATTGTCGAATTCTTGAAATACCAAAGGGAAGAGGGCCCACGTTTAGTAAGGGTCTAGATTGACTAAATTTTTTTGGTTGGATTATTTCAATCTTCTCTCAATGCATAATTTGGTTGGCCCTAGCTTCCTCATGAATTATTCGACTAAGAGAGGCACCGCAATAATCAACATGGATAGTCGTAAATTGATTGGTCTTGTTATCAGTATAACAAATTTTTATATGGAATCCAAGTTTTGGGACTTAGCGAGAGGCTAAACTAGTGTAGAGGTGTGATAAACTGAAGGATAGGGCCATATCTAGCAGAAGGAGGCTAAGTCTAGCGGAAGTGCAGAGTTGATGGGACTCGACAGGCCACAAATATCAGGCACCGCAGATCAATGGTCAGGGATCATATCGAGAAGATAACTAGCACAAAGGTTAATTCTTGAAAGTCGGTTGATAAGAATACCGTGGTTTCGACTCGAGACCATGTGGCACCACCAGATGCATTTCAGGGAGAAAAGAAGTCTACCCCAAATCGCTTTGCCTCGTCCCTGAAATCAGGAAGCGTATATAAAGGAGGGATCCTTGTCACTATTTTATGTTTTTTCAAATCATTGGAATGTTGAAAATTGGCGCGACCGACCCGTGCACCAAATTCACGCATCTTACATTCAGTCATAGGTATTTTTCATCATCACCATGGATCCTGTCGTTTTTTTCTGTAACAGAGCAATATCCCCCGCCAAACGAAGAAGCCCTAATTGACAGAAACTCTGATGTGTTCGACACCGAAATAACCGTCTCACCCGTCTCTATGTCCAGAGCCAATTTGTCAGATAATGTAGGGACACAGATACCCTTTCTCGAAGTGGTCCAAGCCTCCATAGTCCCTTATGTTTTGCATTCCCTTTTCCATAATTCATAGGTTGTGCATAGAGAAATACTCACAGGAAGAAAGGGTTGTCTTAAATAAATTAGGGTCGGAGGTCCTGTGTAGAGTAGATAGCATGTCCATTCGCTACGCCCTCAGCATACCAAAGTCTCCCTACACATAATTTGAACCCTTCGAGGAACAAAAGCTAGTTACGGTTTATAGGGAATGTCCCCTCGAGGTCAAAAACCTATTTTTGCAGACAATTGTCAAACCCTGGCATTATTCTGAGAGTTTGTCATTGTCGATGAATGTAAATTTCATGGTTATTGAAATCCAATGGACTTGTTCCATACTCAGTTATATTTTAGGTTTAGATAATGATAAATATGTACTTGATGTCATGCTAGGTTTCGTATTAAATTTTTTTCAGTCGGAGTCCAGTCAGTCAGTCAGTATCAGTTTTGATAAATTCATAGCTGATAATGTACACAAACAGCTAGTGAACTTCCAATCACTAAATCACTTCAAGTATTACACATACTTGTTGAAGATGTTCCTCGAGACAAACAATATAGAGTTCCTTGAAGCAACATTCATCTTAACTAAATGCAAAAGAATCACAATGCTCATTTTCATAAATAAGATCATGTCCAGATTTTACAGCCTAACCTTCAACACTAGTCTGCCAAGAGTCCTGGAGGACATGAAAAGTTATTTGCAACCAAATTCAGAAAATAGAGTGGGAGATTGGGTTTTGTTCATGCATTCTACATTAATTTGAGTATATGGTTTCCAAGAGGCACCATACCTTCTGCCTATTTTTATGACACCCAGAGTCTTTGCCCTGGAGTTCATTAGGAAAAGAATCATCTCAGAGATAGAACATTTTCTGAAAATGCACAAAGTGTCCAACCTGAAATTTCCTTTCATCATAGGACCCTTTGTTGTGAAGACTAGATATTGCTTGTCTCATATCCAGACTAAACTCAAGGAGTTTGGATTTTCATAGCTACAAGGGAGAAAATATGATCCACATTAGGTCATATCTAAAAGAATATTGATGAGAAAACATGGCCCTTATGACCATGAGTATGTTGAAGGTTTTGACAAATTGGCAAATCTGGAAACCTGTGTGGATATGGAAGCCATTTTGCATCCTGATCGGACACAACAAGTGGGGCCAACCCTGCAGCAAACTCAGACACAAAATACCCCTCAAAAGATGATATTCAAAGTTCCCAAAGAAAGTGTCTACACCAAAAGAAGCAGTTCAGAGGCCCTAAGCACTAGTAGTCAGCAGACAGCTCCCAAGAAGATAAAGATCACACAATCTCCACAGATAGTAGATCTGGAGGAAGAAGAGCCTAAGGAGAAAGTAAGTATGGATATGGTGGAGAGTGGCACCAACAAGGAAGAAGTTGGTAAGGGAAGCATGCCCCAAAGTGAAACAAGCTCAAGAGATTTCAGCAGCAAAAAACACATTTTTGATAAAGCAACTAGAGCAATCTACCAATCTAAAGAAGATTTAGCAAAGCAATATGTTGTGAAAGGAAGCTTGGCCATGAGTGAAATAAGAGAGTTGATACCTGAGGTAGAAAGGATTTCTCAGCATAAGTATTCTATGTTCTCAGTCAGGGATATAGAGAAGAAGACACTCAACATAGCAGTTGCAGATGAGGATAAAGAGTCTGAGGTAAAGTTGCATTATGAAAACATCAGTGCCCCAGACAAGGTGAAATTCCACAGAAACACCAGTGACATGTTGTATTCGGGTTACCTGGGTCTGAGCTTGAATATTTCAAGGTTGACAACTCATGCACTTAAATTGGAGGGATAATTGAGATAAGAGAAAGCATCCAGCAGAGCTTGGCAGAATCAAGTCAAGAGATTAGAATCTGAAGGACCTCAAGGAGTGAAATCTTCCTTAGAGGAAAAAGACAAAGTGATCCAAAGCATGAAGAAAAATCTAAATATGTCTTCCACGGAGCATCCAAAAACAACAGAGATGGTTTCTCTAGAACAAGAGAAAGAGGCATTTCGACAGGAAGCATTGAATTACAAGGCCAAAGTATTGCAGCTTGAGAAAGAAAAGGTGAATTGGTCACAAGGATAGGTGGAATTATCAAACATGGTTGTAGTTGTACCTTGTACTATCGAAACTGGGTCAAACATTGAAGGACTTGTCCAGGCTATGTCACAAGTTAGCCTAAAGGTAGGAGAAATCAAAAGCCTTAAGGGAGATATAGAAAAGTTGTATCAAGAAATGCAAATAAAGGATGAGAATATGGCCCAGTTCCAGAAGGAGAATCAAACTTTGCAGGAGAGAGTGGACAAGCTGAAGACAAGGTTGAAGGGAAAAGCATTGTTGCAGGGAGCCAAACACGTCATCTTGGATTCCATTGTTACTGAAGATGCCAAGTTCAGGGTGCACCTAAATTTCATAAATGACAAAGCTAACATGGCCCTCACAACCATAAGCAGGTGCATTGTTGTGAGTGAGACACTGGCAAAGAAACCCTCAGAGTGGGCCCAAAATTCTATAAATATGTTGAATTCCATTCCCACTGTTGAACTTCAGACCATTGGGGTCAAAGACAGGACTACACTGATCATTTGGGCCAGGAGGGTCATTGCCAAGCACAACTTGCTTAAATCAGCCCAGACCAAGGCCATGCAGATGGAGCAGAGTATACAGGAATTCAAAGATCTGTTTGAAGAGTTGTTCATCAAATCCCTCCCACAATTTTGGGATGGAAAAGGAAAATTGTATGATCAGGAGGAAAATCACTCCAAGTTTGAAATTCTTGAGGAAAAGTGAAAGGGACAAACCTGGTGGAGTATTTGACCATAGATTTTGAGATCTTGAATCAGTTCAAGACAATGAATATCAGACTTCCAACCATGACTTATGCCTCTTGCATTGACCCAAAGATCATGATCAAGGAAATGATGGACTATGACATCCCTTCTGACTTGGAGTGGAAGGAGATACTGTGGATGGGCAAGACAAAATGTAGTTTACCAGGAACCAACAAATAGACTCCAAGTGTCACCAGATTGGCGAGTTCGACAGAAGATCAAATAAAGACATATGGTGAAAACAAAAGTCGAGCAGTCAGAGAAATCGGTCGTTAGTTTATGAAACAATTTTTATTAATCATTGTAAATCGGTTCACATACCGAGACTGTCAATTGAAATTATTGTAGTCGGTTTTAGAAGCTGAAACATTTCAGTTCAACCATTGTAATTGGTTTCTAATTGGAAGGAACTCGAATTGTATAAATGTTAGAAGTTATGAATGAAATAATGTTGGCAGAAGTGCAAGGGCACCTTCTAGTTTTTCTGAACTCAATTGTAATTTTCTGGAGCTGAATTGAATACATATGCAGAAGCTTTTGAAGTCTCTATGAAAAGATTCTAATGGTGGTGATATGAGTTTTGTCTTCTCTCATTGTATATATTTCATGTGTTCTTAAATTCCATTTTCACTTTCTTTTGTTTAAATTGGATAGTTTAAAAGCTCATAATTCATCTTGTGATGCTCTCGGCTTAAGCAATTTAAACTGTGTAATTATCTTCCTAACTAATTAAGAATTCATTTTGGTAATGCTCTGATGCAGTTACTTGTTTTCTCTTTCTTCTTACACTCTACTTAAATACAATTAATAACTCAGATTCATTGCCTCATTTAACCTTTATCCTTTGGAGAGTTCTGTCAGCTAGTCATAGTTTTCATTCGCTTTCAGAATTTCGACTCCATATCCCTAAGTGTCCCTCCCCTTCCTTGTCAACAAAATTATAAAAACCCCCAAAACAAAACCAAATCTAGCCATTGATTGCCAAAGAAAAATCAAGTGACACGAGAGAGCCCTCTCTGAGCTGAGTAGGCTAGTTCCCATCTCTAAAGTTGGTTAAAATAGTTACCTCTATCGTTTTTCTATCATCCAGACAAAATTTATAGAGTGCTAACATTCTAGCTCTGTTGTCGGGGACGAAAATGAAATCTTCCCTAGGAAAAAATGACTTAAAGCTTCAAATTTGATTCATGAGGGTGGCAGTGGATCAAACACCTTATTGGCTGAGATTATTAGTATTACCCTGGTGACTCCATTACCAAGAGACCAGTTTCACCCAACAATGTGAGCTAGAAATCCTAGATCCCAAGAGAATTCACACCAAGAGAAACCTAGACCTAGAAGCTGCAATACCTATGTCTGATCCTAAAAAGATTGTACACAAAATAAAATAAAGGCAAATAAGCCCATTTTTTTTTATATACATACATCTATCCTTTCCCAAAGATGGAGTAACAAGATTTGAAGATCTCTAGTTTGATGTAAAATTTGAACAAACTTTGTTCAGAACTAAATCTGAATCTTGTTTGAACGGGGTCATCTTTGACGAAAAGAGATTCCCAGATTTAATTTTAGCTGCATCTGCAAAGCCTATAGTGATTCATACTTAGAACCAACAACCACTCCAACCCCTCACAACAACCATGGCAACTAGATTTTATCCTCTTGTACTTCCTTCTCAATTACATGATTTACCTCGGGAGTATAATCTAAGGATCAAACTGTATGATGTTGAAGGTAGCGTGTCAGCCCAGAAACATCTAGACTGGTTCAATGATTTTATAGATTTGGAAGAAGTATACTTTGAGGATGCAAAGATGAGATTGTTTGCACAAAGTTTTGCATGAGAAGTGAGGAAGTGGTTCAGATCTCTTCCAACAACTAGTATCATAAACTTTGAGGCCTTTGAAACTAGTTTTCTTGCAAAATGGGGAGATAAGAAAAACCCCCTTCAATTGTTGACTCAGTATAACAACATGAAGAGGTCACCTACCGAAACAGTGCAAGAGTTTTTAGCCATATATGTAAATTTCTATAATCATATTCCTACCGAGGTAAACCCCCCCCTAAAGCTTCTCAACTCAGATATGTTGATTCTTTTGAAAGTGACTTTGCTTTGTTATTGAGGGAACAAAGATCTGCTTCATTAGATGTTATGATGACTGATGCCATAGAAGTTGAGGTAAATCTAATGGCTTTAGGAAAGATCAAATCTGACTCTGACAGGGACATGAACAAATCTCAAGATAAGGCACATCCTTCAACCTCACAAACATCAGAAGAAAGGTTTGAAATGATGATGAAAACTATGGAAAAAATGATGGAGAGAATGGCTTTAGAAAATAAGCCTAACACCCGAGAACAAGAAGATGTTCCATTCAGAAATCATAGAAGACCAGCAATCCCACAAATAAGGCAAAGAGACCAGAGGAATCAGGGGAATCAAGGGAATCAAGGAAATCAAGGAAATCAGGGAAATCAGGGAGATCAACAAATAAGGCCTCATTTTCAAAATAATTATATGAATGATAATTATGATGGATATTTTGAAGACAACATGAACTGCTGTGATGATAAAGAAACAAAGGTTTTTTTGACTAAAGAAGAACATGACCAGTTCATGGATGCAAATGATATCTTCATGCAAGATGAGGAGGAAAGGTTATCAGTAGAAAGGGAAGAATACCAAACAGGATTGTAGAATGCTATCATGCAATTCCAAAGACAACATAATCTTCGAAATCAGAAAGTACCTACAAACCCCCAAAGGGAAATCCTCCAAAAGGAAACCCCACCAAAGAAGCTCAGAGTAACATACCCTCCTCAAGTCAGCCCAAAAAATATTATGCTGCAAAGGATGTTGTGGACAAAGGAAAGCAAAAAGAAGAGCCCCAGAAGAAAATTCTAGAAGCAAGGAAAGAAATAGTCACCAAAGAGGTCGAGAAAACCTCATCCTCCTTTAATTTTGAAAGTGAGATGGCCAAGATTAAACTTTGTGTACCTTTCAATGAATTGATGAAGAACACTGAATATAGAAATCATATCATCAAGATGCTTAAGATGGAACAAACTTCTGACACTTTGAACATACAAGATGATCATCCTGCCATCTTATTCAGACCACGTGTGGAGGCAAATAGTGATGTTGAAGAAGTCCCCCCTTTCTATGTCAGTATGAAAATTCATGATATGACTCTGCACAATGCCATGTTGGATTCAGGAGCATCCCATAACCTGATGCCCAAGGTGGTCATGGACCAATTGGGCATGGATATCACAAGACTTTACAAAGACCTGTTCTCTTTTGATTCAAGGAAGGTGAAGTGCCTAGGTCTTATCAAAGATCTGGTGGTGTCTTTAGCTCAAATTCCAGCAAAGAATATGGTCATGGATGTAGTAGTTGTTGATATTCCTCCCAAGTTTGGCATGTTGTTATCCAGATCATGGGCTGCAAAATTAAAGGGAACTCTTCAAATGGGCATGTCATACGCTACCATCCCTGTCTTTGGTCAAGATAGGAGGTTGTACAGAGAGGTTTTTCTCAAATACATGGTCAGCAACAAGTCACATCTGAGTAATCATCCTATCTACTCTGTGGAAACCGAGTTGGGGTCTTCTATTTTCTTTAATGATCTATGTTTTGAAGAGGAAAATCCAGAGATTGATATGGATGACAAAGACAGATCTGATCAATAGATTGAGAAGTTTTCAGAGTAGCAGGACAGTGCAAAAGATGAGATGTGGAATATGAGTTTCAATGGAGTTGCCAACAGAGAGGGTGCAGGGGTTAGCGTATGGATAAATTACCCCAAAGGTAATTCAAAGTTGTGTTCTTACAAACTTTCCTTTGATTGCACAAACAACATGGCCGAATACAAATCATTAGTGTTGGGATTGAAAGTTTTGAAGGAATTGGGTGATAAAATAATAGTTGTACATGGATATTCTAAGCTAATTATCAATCAGACAAAGGGTATATACCAATCAAAACATCCCAGACTGAGGGCATATAGAAATATAGTGCTAGATCTTCTTGAGCAATTTCCAGACTATAATCTTTTAGTGATTCCAAGAGGACAGAATCAGATTGCCAATAACTTGGCTACTTCAGCTTCAGTCTTCAAAATCCCAATTTTTCCTAACAAAAAATATGAAATTGAGGTTAAACACAAGCCAGCAGTACCAAATAATATTAAGTACTGGTAGGTTTTTGAAGATGATAAACAAATAGAAAGTTTCCTCAAACTGGAAAAGGGATTTGAAAATTTGAACATTAATGATGAATACTGTGATGAAGAGGTGGATGCAGCTGCTTTTACAAAGGAGGGTTATTTCGACAATCAGATTGCAGGTAGAGATATAGTCCAGTTGAAGAGTAACATCATTCCCAAGGGTCTGGTCCCATTGGAGAAACTCTTTGATAATAATGATGTGGCCAGAAGTCCAAAAATTACATTAAATGAGGGGGATGTGGAAGATTGAAATATTGGGACTCAGGAGGAGCCCAAGATCATTAAACTGTCCAAAACACTCAGCCCTAAAGTCAAGGAGAAATATATCAAATTAATGAAATAATTCCCTGATGTTTTTTCTTGGAGCTATGAAGATATGAAAGTGGAGCTCTGAAGATATGAAAAGTTATGACACCAGTATAATTTAGCATGTGATCCCAATCAAAGAAGATCACAAAATTTTCAAATAGAAATTGAGAAGGATAAATCCTTTGTTGTTTCCCTTGATTGAGAAAAAGGTGAAGAATTTATTTGAAGCCAAGATCATAGTATCATTGAGGTATTCTAAATGGGTGGAAAATCTGGTGCCAGTCAGAAAAAAGAGTGGAGAAATTAAGTTTTGTGTGGATTTCAGAAATCTGAACAGGGTGTCCCTAAAAGATGAATACCCACTACCTAAGATGGATCACATTATACAGAAAGTGGTAGGTTCTCAGAAAATGTCAATGTTGGATGGTTTATCTGGATACAATCAGGGTATGGTGCACCCTGATGATCAGGAAAAAACAACATTCACAACACCATGGGGTACATTTATATATGCCAAGATGCCTATTGGGCTCATGAATTTAGGGGAAACATTTCAAAGGGCTATGGACTTAGCTTTTGTTGATGAGAAAGACAAATTCATTGTTATCTACATTGATGATATCATTGTGTATTTTGTCTCAGATGAGGAACACCTCAAGCACCTGAGAATGGCATTTGAGAAGTGTAGAAATTTCGGTATCTCGTTGAATCCCAAGAAGTCAAATTTCACCATGGAAGAAGGAAAGTTGTTGGGCCACATTATTTCAAAAGAGGGTATAAAGGTAGATCCCAGGAGAGTTGAGGGAATCTTAAAAATTGGCATACCCAGAAGTAAAAAAGAGGTACAATCTTTCCTGGGAAAAGTGAATTTTCTAAGAAGGTTTATCCCTAACTTGGCTGAAATCATAAAGTATATTACTAACATGATCAAGAAAGTAAATGATATAAAGTGGACCCCTGAAGCCAGAAAATCCTTCGAAGACATGAAAGTGGCATTGACCAAGGCTCCAGTACTGGCCAGTCCTAATTTCGAAAAGGACTTCATATTGTTCTCTTTTTCCTCAGAGCACACCATTGTTGGTGTTTTACTACAGAAAGATGACCAGAATTTTGAAAAACCCATAGCATATTACAAAAAGGCATTGGGAGATTCCCCCTTGAAGTATGATAACATGGAGAAGCAAGCATATGCACTAGTCAAGGCCTGAGTTTACATATTGCATTCTCATACTACGGCTTATGTGCCCAGTAGTTCTGTGAAAGACATTTTAACCCAGTTCAATCCCAAAGGAAAGAAGAGTAAGTGGATAGCAGTGCTATTAGAATATGACCTTGAGATCAAACCTACCAAGTTGATCAAAGGACGAGGGCTTGCAAAGCTGATGGCATGGACCAATTGTAAACTCTTAGGAATAAATTTCATTGCTGACTTATCAGCAGGTGTAGAGGAAGAGAGAACTCCTCAAATATCCCAGAAATTTCTTGACTCCCCAGGGTATGTAGGTATCATCTATGTGTTAAGAAATTTGCAGGCTCCTCCTGAATTGAGTAAAACAAAGGTTGGATTTTTAAAGCTGAAAGCAACAAAGTTTTGTATAGTAAATCAATCTCTATATTGGACAGATCTAGGGGGGATTTTGTTGAGTTGTTTGTTGGAAGAAGAAGCAGGGAAGACCATTAGGGAGTTCCATAAGGATGACTATGGAGGCCACCATTATTGGAAAACCATTGTGCACAATATTTTCAGGGTTGGGTTCTATTGACCCATCATTTTTTCTTATCTATAAAGAGGTTTCAAGATGTCATGAATGTCAAAATTTTGATGGAAAAAGAAAATTACAACCTCTTCCTTTGAAACCCATCTCTGTCGAAGAACCTTTTAGACAGTGGGGTCTTGCTTTTATAGGAGAAATACATCCACAATCCTCAACTCAGCACAACTGGATTCTGACAATAACAGATTACTTCACTACGTGGATTGAGGCATTTCCCACCAGGCAGGCAACAAATTCTATTATCATCCAGTTTTTGGAAGACAATATTTTGTCCAGATTCAGATGTCCAGTCAAAATGATCACAGACAATGCAACAACATTTAAGTCTAAAAAGATGGATACATTTTGCAGTGACTACAACATAACTCTCGGCCACTTCACTTCTTATTACCTTCAAGGCAACGGGTTGGCTAAGTCATCAAACAAGAGCCTCACCGGAATTATAAAAAGGTTGCTACAAGATAATAAAAAGGCTTGGCACAAGAAGCTTATCCATGCACTATGGGTTGACAGAATCACCCCAAAGAGATCTATAGCCACATCCCCTTTCCAGATCATTTATGGTACAGAGGCAATCTTTCCTATTGCATTGGGGTTTTCAGTGATGAGGTTGTTACAGGAGCAGGATGCAGAAACAGATGCCACTCGAAGAAGAAAGGATGAAATAATCAGTGTCCAACAAACCAGGGAAAAGGCTTTCAACAATGCTCAACTGCACCAAGACAAGATCAAAAAATATTTTGACAGGAATACCAAGGAGGATGACTTCAAACCGGGAGACTTGGTATTGAGATGGGATGCCATAAATGAAGATAAGGGAAAACATGGGAAATTTGACCATCTATGGTTGGGACCATTCAAAATTGTAGCATACCATGAAAGCAATGCCTATCTGATACAGGAAAGTAATGGATACATCGTTGGAGGAGGGCCTATGAATGGAAGGTTCCTCAAACATTATATCGTTTAAAAAAATCATCACCTCTTCCATTCATTGTACATAATCATTTTCATTTTTGCATGAAGACATTGAAATAAAAGCAGAATAACTGAAGCCCGAGGTGAAGGCCCTGAGTCATGTTGGGTAGGTTTTGAATTTTTGAATAAAGGTTGGTAGATTCAGATTGCAGGAATGAATCACAGCCCAAGGGTAGGCACTCGGTCTATTGTTATCTTCTACCTCGTAGAGAGGATAGCATCCCCAATTGGAGCCCATGTTATCACTATAACAAATTTTTATATGGAATCCAAGTTTCGGGACTTAGTGAGAGGCTAAAATAGTGTAGAGGCACGATATACTGGAGGATAGGGCCATATCTAGCGAAAGGAGGCTAAGTCTAGCGGAAGTGCAGAGTTGATGGGACCCAGCGGGCCACAGATCTCAGGTGTCGCATATTGATGATCAGGGATCATATCGGGCGGATAACTATCATGGAGGTTATTCTTGAAAGTGAGTCGATAAGAATACTGTGGTTTCGACTCGAAACCACGTGGCACCACCGGATGCATTTTGGGGCGAAAAGAAGTCTACCCCAAACCGCTTTGCCTCGTCCCCAAAATCGGGAAATATAAAGGGGGGATCCTTGTCATTATTTTATGTTTCTTCAAATCGTTGGAACGTTGAAAATTGGCACGACCGCCCCCTTCGAACTGAAGCTCAACAGTGCACCAAATTCACGCGGCTTCCGTTCATTCGCAGGTATTTTTCATCATTGCCATGGATCCTATCGTTTTGTTTGTAACAGAGAAACATCCCCCGCCAAACGAAGAAGCCCTAATTGACAGAGACTCGTATGTGTTCGACACCGAAATAACTGCCTCACCCATCTCTGTGTCCAGAGCCAATTTGTCAGATAATGTAGGGAGACATATACCCTTTCTTGAAGAGTTCCAAGCCTCCATAGTCCCTTATGCTTTCGAAGTTGCATTCCCTTTTCCAGAATTCATAGGTTGGTGCGCAGAGGAATACTCATAGGAAGAAAGGGTCGTCTTAAATAAATTAGGATTGGAGGTCCTGTGTAGAGTAGATAGCCCATCCATTCGATATGTCCTCAGCATACCAGAGTCTCCCTCCACAGCACCTGAACCCTTCGAGGAAGAAAAGATAGTTACGATTTACAGGGAATGTCCCCTCGAGGTCAAAAACCTATTTTTGCAGACAATTGTCAAACCCGAGCATTATTCTGAGAGTTTTCCCTTGCCGATGAATGTAAATCTCATGGTTATTGAAATCCATTGGACTTTCTCCATATTCAGTAAGATTTTAGGTTTAGATAATGACAAATATGTAGTTGAGGTCATGTTAGGTTTTTTGTTAACGTTTTTCCATTCGGAGTCCAGTCAGTCAGTCCATATCAGTTTTGATAAATTCATAGCTGATAATGTACACAAACAACTAGTGAACTTCCAATCACTAAGGCACTTTAGGTGTTACACATACTTGTTGAAGATGTTCCTGGAGACAAACAAGATAGAGTTCCCTGAAGAAGCATTCATCTCAACTAAATGCAAAAGAATCACAATGCTCATTTTCATAAATAAGATCATGGCCAGAGTTTACAATGTGACCTTCAACACTAGCCTACCAAGATTCCTTGAGGACATGAAAAGTTATTTGCAGCCAAATTCAGAAAACAGAGTGGGATATTGGGTGTTGTTCATGCATTCTACAGTAATTTGGGTATATGGTTTCCAAGAGGCACCTTACCTTCTGCCAAATTTTATGACACCCAGAATCTTTGCCCTAGAGTTCATGAGGCAAAGAAACATCTTAGAGATAGAACATTTTCTGAAAATGCACAAAGTGTCCAACCTGAAATTTTGTTTCATCATAGGACCCTTTGTTGTGGAGACTAGATCCTACTTGTCTCAGATCCAGGCCAAACTCAAGGAGTTTTTATTTTCACAGTTACAAGGGAGAAAATATGATCCACATCAGGTCATATCTAAAAGAAGATTGATGAGCAAACACGACCCTTATGAACATGAGTACGTTGAAGGTTTTGACAAATTGGCAAATCTGGAAACCTGTGCGGATATGGAATCCATTTTGCAGCCTAATCAAACACAACAAGTGAGGCCAACCCTGCAGCAAACTCAAACACAATAGACCCCTCAAAAGCTAATATTCAAAGTTCCCAAAGCAAGTGTCTACACCAAAAGAAGCAGTTCAGAGGCCCTAGGCACCAATAGTCAGCAAACTGCTCCCAAGAAGATAAAGATCACACAATCTCCACAGATAGTAGATCTGGAGGAAGAAGAGCCTAAGGAGCAATTAAGTATGGATATGGTGGAGAGTGGCACCAGCAAGGAAGAAGCTAGTAAAGGAAGCATGCCCCAAAGTGAAAGCAACTCAAGATATTTCAACAACAAAAACCACATTTTTTATAAAGCACCTGGAGCAGTCTACCAATCTAAAGAAGATTTAGCAAAGAAATATGATGTGAAAGGAAGCTTGGCCATGAGTGAAATAAGAGAGTTGATACCTGAGGTAGAAAGTATTTCTTAGCATAAGTCTTCTCTGTTCTCAGTCAGGGATATAGAGAAGAAGACACTCAACATAGCAATTGCAGATGAGGATAAAGTGTCTAAGGTTAAGTTGCATTATGAAAACATCAGTGCCCGAGACAAGGTGAAATTCCACAGAAACACCACTGACATGCTGTATTCAGACTACCTGGGTCTAGGCTTAAATATTTCAAGTTTGACAACTCATGCACTTAAATTGGAGGGATAGTTGAGACAAGAGAAAGCATCCAATAGAGCTTGGCAGACTCAAGTCAAGAGATTAGAATCTGAAGGCCCTCAGGGAGTGAAAGCTTCCTTAGAGGAGAAAGACAAAATGATCCAAAGCATGAAGAAAAAGCTAAAGATGTCTTCCACAGAGCATCCACAAACAACAGAGTTGGTTTCTCTAGAACAAGAGAAAGAGACATTTCAACAGGAAGCATTGAATTACAAGGCCAAAGTATTACAACTGGAGAAAGAAAAGGTGAATTGGTCACAAGGACAGGCAGAAGTATCAAACATGGTTGTAGTTGTACCTTGTACTAGAGAAACTGGGTCAAACACTGAAGGACTTGTCTAGGCTATGTCACAAGTTAGCCTGAAGGCAAGAGAAATGAAAAGCCTTAAGAGAGATATAGAAAAGTTGCAGCAAGAAATGAAAATAAAGGATGAGAAGATGACCCAGTTCGAGAAGGAGAATCAATCTTTCCAGGAGAGAGTGGACAAGCTGAAGACAAGGTTGAAGGGAAAAGGACTGTTGCAGGGAGCCAAACATGTCATCTGGGATTCCATTGTTGTTGAAGCTGCCAAGTTCAGGGTGTACCTAAATTTCATAACTGGGAAAGATAGCATGGCCCTTACAACCAGAAGCAGGTGCACTTTCTGAGTGAGACACTGGCAAAGAAACCCTCAAAGTGGGCCCAAAATTCTATAAATCTGTTGAATTCCATTCCCATTGTTGAACTTAAGACCATTGGGGTTAAAGACAGGACTACACTGATCATTTGGGCCAGAAGGGTCATTTCCAAGCACAACCTGCTTAAATCAGTCTAGACCAAGGCCATGCAGATGGAGGAGAGTATAAAGGATTCAAAGATCTATTTGAAGGGTTGTTCATCAAAGGCCTCCCACCATTTTGGGATGGCAAAGGAAAATTGTATGATCAGGAGGAATACCACTCTCTCCTTTCCCAATGCAGAATGGATCACTCCAAGTTTGAAAGCCTGGTGAAAAACTTGAAAGGGAAAAACATGGTGGAGTATTTGACCACAGATTTTGAGATCTTGAATCAATTCAAGACAGTGAAGATCGGACTGCCAACCATGACTTATGCCTCTTGCATTGACCTGGATATCCTGATCAAGGAAATGATGGATGATGACATCCCTTCTGACTTGTAGTGGAAGGAGATAGCGCGATTGGGCAAGACAAAATGCAATTTCCTAGGAACCAACAAATAACCTCCAAGTGTCACTAGATTGGCGAGTTCGATAGAATATCAAAGCAAGACAGATTGTGAATACAAAAGTTGAGCAGTCAGAGAAATCAGTCGTTAGTTTATGAAACTTTTTTTATTAATCATTGTAAATCGGTTCACATATCGAGATTGTTAGTTGAAATTATTATAGTCAGTTTTAGAAGTTGAAACGTTTCAGTTCGACCATTGTAATCGGTTTCTAATTGGAAGGAACTCGAATTGTATAAATACTAGATGTTATGAATGAATTAATGTTGGCAGAAGTGTAAGGGCACATTTTAGTTGTTCTGAACTCAATTGTAATTTTCTAGAGCTGAATTGAATACATATGCAGAAGTTTTTGAAGTCTCTATGAAAAGATTCTAATGGTGGTGATATGAGTTTTGTCTTCTTTCATTGTATGTATTTCCTGTGTTCTTAAATTCCATTTGCACTTTCTTCTCTCTAAATTGGATAGTTTAAAAGCTCAAAATTCATCTTGTGATGCTCTCGGCTTAAGCAATTTAAACTGTGTAATTCTCTTCCTAACTAATTCAGAATTCATTTCGGTAATGCTCTGATGCATTTACTTGTTTTCTCTTTCTTCTTACACTCTGCTTAAATACAATTAATAACTCAGATTCATTGCCTCATTTAGCTTTTATCCTCTGGAGAGTTCTATCATCTAGTCATTGTTTTCATTCGCTTTCATAATTTCGACTCCGTAGTCCTAAGTGTCAAATTTATAAAAACCCCCAAACAAAACCAAATCTAGCCATTGATTGCCAAAGAAACATCAAGTGACACGAGAGAGCCCTCTCTGAGCTGAGCAGGCTAGTTCCTATCTCTAAAGTTGGTTGAAACAGTGACCTCTGTCGTTTGTCTATCAGTCGGACAAAATTTACAGAGTGCTAACAGGGCCAAAACTCTCAGTCGGTTGATCGACTCTCTCTTGACGTCGACTGCGCCCGCAAATAGACAGTACGATGAAAAATTCTTCACATCCACATATAGTTGACAGTGTGATGCACTATGCTTCACATACTTAATACACCAAAGATCTTTACAAGTTGAAGACATATTGATGATCACTCAAATTGTAGAGCACAATGATCGTGCAGTCGGTAACCATCCAGATTTGCATACTTGGACAGATGATG
>ML788151.1:265131-278895 GCA_009831015.1 Picea engelmannii | reverse complement strand
ATTAATGATTTATGAATTAGGTCAGTCTCAAAATTCTATAAAAGGAGGGGAAAGGAAGGAAGAAGGGGAGGAACGGTTAGCGTAACGTTACGCTGCCAAGTTGTGGCTTGACGGGTTGCTTGTGAGGAGTTGGGTATATCTCATCTGTGTTGGAGTGGTAGCTTAGCCGTTGAGGCGAGCTGAGATGCTATTCTATCTTTGGTTCTTGTGTGGCCCCTTTGCGGCTCGGGGGGCTAAGGGGGAAGAAGAGTACCCCTAGCGTTGGCTGGGAGGTACCGGTGAGCTTTCTACGGTCGGCAAGAGGGACGCGGCATGGAGCACGGGACGTCGTCTGAGGAAAGCGAAGGGCAACGGTATGTTTTTAATTGGTGAAGTATAATGCATTTTTATTCGGCAAATTAATGTTATTGGTGATAATATGATGAGATTGGTTGGCATTATAGTTTGCAATTTCGTTCCGCAATGATATTGTAGAGTTTGTTTATATTTTGATCATGTGTCACCTTAGTTGTGATGTCATGTGTTTTTGCATTGATATGAATTAGGTGATGTTGTTAATTTCTTATTTGTTAAAAAAAAAAATTCCTATTGTACTTCGCTATTCATAGACATAATGAAGGGGTCGTCACATTTCACAATTGATTAAACATGTATTCTTTCAGAATTGATTAAACATGTTTGTAAGAAGTAATAAAAATGAGCCAATACTTAAGAAATCATTCAATTTTTTTATTTCTTCATTTTTATAAATTATTCTATTATAATAAATTAATTTAAAAAAAAAAAAAAAAAACTAATAAAAATAATCATATCGACATCGGTGTCTAATTTCCCTTCCAACCATAAACATTTTATCAACATCAATATCTAATTTACCTTTCAACCATACACATTTTACCATTACTACTTGATTTTTCAATGCTCTTGTATGATTACTTTATAACATGGTAAGAAAGTTATCCATACTCATTGATTGGTTTTGTTAATTTATTTTTAAATATGATTGACTTTGTTAATTTATTTTTAAAGGGTTTATAAGGTTGTAATTTTTTTTAATTAGCATTTTATTCTTTTTAATTTGAATTAAAAAAAAAATAGTATTTATTAATAATAAAGGTGTTTACTTTTTTTAAAACATTTTATCAAAAATGGTTTTAAATCACGTTTTCTTAAAGTTAATCCAAGATTTATTATTAACATCCACTGTGAAGTAGGTTTAATATTGTTAAGGGCCTGACCTCCCTAACCCCTCACGTAGGAAGATGATCCAAGTGGATATCGGTGGCCACCCACCTTTTCCAACTGGCTCAAAACTGTTTTCTGGCAATTTTGGTAATTTACTATTTTTAGTAGTTTTTCGGGTCCTGAAACTTCTGGAGTCATTTTGAGGCCCTAAACGACGTTTTTTTTGGGAAACGGGAAGCAACATGGAAGTTTTGTTCCTTTGAAGTTTCTCACACAAAAGTTGTAGTCCTCGAATAGATCTTTCTAACAAGGTATTGACCGCGTCAAAGGGAGATCATATGCAAACGTTACGACCCCGGGAAGTTGATGTACTCACTTACCCAAAGGGGGCCCACATGAATTTTGGCGCTTCATCTCCTAGGGTTAGGTTTTTGGATGTCTAGGGTTTTTGACATTCCTGTTTATTGCAAAAAGGCCATCAGAGCCTCATTGTAACCATCTTCTTGCGAATGAGCACAGTCGTCACATCTCTTCTCAGAGATAAGTCACCACCATTCCAACAAGCTTGTTGGAATGGTGGTGACTTATCTCTGAGAAGAGATGTGACAACTGTGCTCATTCGCAAGAAGATGGTTACAATGAGGCTCTGAAGGCCTTTTTGCAATAAACAGGAATGTCAAAAACCCTAGACATCCAAAAACCTAACAACATTTGCATACGATCTCTGTTTGACGCGGTCAATACATCGTTAGAAAGATCTATCCGAGGACTACAACTTTTGTGTGAGAAACGTCAAAGGAATGTCCATGTTGCTCCCCTTTTTCCCAAAAAAATGTCGTTTAGGGCCTCAAAACGGATCCAACAACTCCAGAAGTTTTAGGACCCGAAAAACTGCTAAAAATTGTAAATTACCAAAATTGTCATAATATTGTTTTGAGCCAGTTGGAAAAGGTGGGTGGCCGCCAATATCCACCTGGATCAGAAGAATAATATATTTCCATATAATAAAGGTTGGCATTAGTTAATAAGGCTTATTTAATAAATGAGAACAAGTCAATATAAGAAGATATGATAGAAGCTTCATCTTCTAGAAAGATCTTCCTCTAGAATGTTCTTTAGAAGACAGAATTAGTATAAATAAGACTAGGAGGCATGAAAATTATTCATCTTAAGAATTATTGTAATAGAAATTTTCTACGTTGGAGGTTGCCCCCTTGAATATGCAAGTGAACATTGATTTCTCTAAATAAAGGTATCATTTACGGTGTTGTTCTTCTCAATATTTTGTTGTTCCATTGATATTTATTGAATATTTTTGTTTATGCGTATTATATTACATATGGTACGTTGCAAGTGGTATCAGAGCACTTTTCCTGGCATGAATTGTGGGTTAATTTTTTTTTTAGGGAAGAGATGTGTTCCGACATCTTGAAACCATAGTGATATGTCGTTCATCGCATAAATCTACGGTCGGGGAAGCATACACACAGAAAATACAAGAAGTTTTTAAGCTCACATTGTTGGACACACTTTTAACCCATGTTGGTACCCCTTCGAGTGGTAGCACATTAGAAAACACATGTATATGGACTTCCCTAGGTATCCAGAAGCCCACTATAGATCAACTGATCGATCGCCTGACTGTTATAGTGTCATCGAGAACAACACTCAGTAAGATACTCTCTAGTACCTGGGTGTTGGACAGGTAGTTTTGGATGTAATTTTGGATAAAACCCTGGGTATGAAGAAAACGCACAGAAGGAAGAAAATGAGCAGAAGGAAGGAAACGCGCAGAATGAAGAAATTGTGCATAAGGAAGAATGAAGGGCATAGAAGGAAGGAAAGCATGTAGAACGAGGACAATGCACACACAAAAGAATAAAGAAAGCGAGCGAGAGGAGAAAGCGCAAAGGACGACAGTGCGCCTTTCCAGAAATAGAAAAGTAGTAGAGAAGTTATATAAAGAATGATAAGTAGAAGAAAGCAAACGACCAGCTAACTGAGGTTGGCCATCCCATGCATTGTAATAGACTATTTTGGGATAATAGGGATTTAAGCCCTGAATTTTAGGTATAAATATGTAACGAGATTGGGAGATTAGGGGGCATAGAAGAGAACCAATGTTATGAAAAGATCATGAATGTAATAGACAGTTGAAGGATGAATAAAGAAAGAGTTTAGAGAGGATATTGTGTCTTGTGTTCTTTACTTGTCTATGTGTGTGTATGAATAAGGATTTACTTCTGATACTAGATTTAGTTCTGGATTAATTATGCTGCAATATTCTTAAATGACTGCGATAATCTATGAAATCATCAAGAACATCCATAAGCTAGGATAAGGAGCCATGATTTGTGCATTCGCCTCCCTTTCCCTTACTACTGCAAAAGCTTGGTTCTTGTAGCCCAAATAGATACCTCGGGTGAGACTTCGTCTACGCAAGCAGGTGATGTCGAAAGGGCCAATGTCTTGAGGGTTTGTTGGTCATATTTAAACCGAGCCTTGGGTCTTACAACCCATGCATAGACTAGAAACCATCCAACAAATGGTTATGTTGTCAGGACCAGGAAATTGCGACTAAGGGAATGTTTTGGAGGCCAACTAAGAAAGAGATCACAGACTGGCTAGAATGAAAAGAACAAGAGTTCATGCAACAAGAGAACAAGAACCCTCAGATGAGTGACAAGTAATGGATGCAAAAGTATATGTTCATGGATCTGCATGAATTTTCTTTGGCAAATTCCCAGAAATTCTGACCGAGTGGCTAGAGAGGCTAATAGAGAAGACAAGAATATTTAGTGTTGCAGCGCTAAAGAATTGGACTCTAGAATTGGTAAGGTAGTTGAATTCAGTAAGTAACCCAACTACTCGAGCAGTTTAGTTTTGGTTGGATAGTGTACTAGGGGGTTATGTTACAGAATTTGTCGTAGATTGCATTCAATTATACAATGTTGCAGAAAGAAAAATTTTCAAAGGCTCGCATGGAAGGTTCTTGAAATCATTGAATACGTGGATCAAAATGTTATCATATGAAAATCATGTGATGATAATGAATTCTAACAGTTAAACGGGCTTTACACACATAGGGGAGTTGGAGGATAACAGAAGGTTCGTTTGAGAAAAGGAAGGAAGGAATGAAAGAGGAAGGAACGGACCAAGGATGCAAGAAGGAAGTACACCAGAGGAAGACTACAAGTTTGGAGAGTTGTGTGGAGGAAGAAGGTACAAAAGGAAAAATATTAGGGATGGGAGAGAAGAGACGCGCAGCGATCCAGAAGAATGAGAACCTTGCACACAAGTCTGAATCATAGAGATAGCATATATAGGAGGAGGAGAAGAGGGGTGACATTCTAGTCTAGTAATAAAAGAGCCAGTAATTCCTACTCATATAGGATCCTGTGTTGAATCCATGACCCCCTGTGCGTCACCACAATCAAGGATAACCTTTGAAGATTTGTCAAAATCCATCATAGTTAGCCAATGATGACATAGTAGTAACAGTCAAAATAGTGGGAGTAGTGCGTAGAGTCAAAATCAGAGTTTACCAACATCACCAAGAGGAGGGAATATAAAAACCAACATGGCGGGAGTAGATAATATTCTTAGACTTCCTAAATTAAAGGGAGTAGGGTCAGAGGGTCTTAAAAAACACTTGTTTGTTTGAGAGACAGTTTGGGCTGCTAAAAACATACAGGACGAAGAAATGAAGATTGCACAGTTAGCAACAACGTTTAGAGGCCGCGTGATAGTATGGTATATGAAATTACAAAGTATTACACCTACCAGACAGGCTAGGACTTTGGAAGAGATAAAGAATGCGCTACTAAAGGAGTTCAAAAAACCAAATTTAGAGTCAAAATACATCACCGAACTAAAAGAGATTAAACAAGTACAAATAAGGTCAGTATGGGATTACGATCAGTGATTTAAGGATGTTATGGGGAGACTAAATTTCCAAATTCCATATAAAAAAAATCAAGAGTGGTTCATTGCAGGATTGATACCCTACATTCGTAGACCATTAATTCAACAGAAGGTTGCATCACAGCTCAAGGCTCTGGAAATTGCAATGAAACTAGAGGCTTTGTCAACAGGAGATACGGAGGGAATGGCATAAGTTCAGACGCAGTTGGTTTTATTGACGATCCAGCTGGTCGAGCTTACCAAGCGAAGGGAAAAACGCGATCAAATTTGGTGTACAAAGTGTCATACGAAAGGCCATCACAAGGATGAATGCCTAGCATTCCCGCAATACTTGGAAGTTGGAGTGTCAAACCTACTACCCAAAGAAGGATATTGCGAGATCTGTAAGAAATGGGGTCATCATCCCACTGAGTATCCATTACTCCAGAAATAACAGAGTACTCCAAAGAACTTATTTTTCATTGACGCACATCCAACCTACTAAGGGAGCGCGCATCAGATATGTACAAGATCCAGGAAGAGAATATCGGCACAAATGGGAACAGCACATAGTATAACACTCATAGAGGTTTAAATTAGGGAAACAAAGCAAATTTTGGTAGAGTCCGAGGTAGAGGGAATTTTGGTAGAGGAGGACAAGGACCGACTATTTTTTATAACTGTAATCAACTTGGAAACTTGGCCCGAGATTTCCAGAACCCATGTACCATGTGAACATATTGCAGAGCACTAGATCATGCAAAAGAAGAATGTCCCCAACTAGTTGTAAAATGGAAGGCTAGAGGAAACACAAACCCGAATCAGCATCAGAATCAGAATGTGTAGATGATATCAGTTGAAAGACACAATGAAGGACCAATAGTAGCAGTTTTTACGCATGGAGGTGCTCGAACAAGGACTGACCAAGGGAAGCATCCTGAGTAGTCAGTGAGGAAGTCAGCAGGTCCTATACCACCATTCGATCCACAACAGGAGAAAGAAACATATCAAAAATCTATGAAAGAGATACTTGGACCGCCTAAGGAAGCATCAACATTAGCACTGCCTTGAATAGAATATCAAGTAGTACAGGAAAAGCTAATGGTGAGGGTAAGTACACTAACAGAATTATTAAAGATTTTTTCCAAACTAATGAAAGATAGAATTGTGCTAGGTACTTTATATGATATGATTGATCAATGCACAAAAGGACAAGAAATCCTTGCTACGCAGAGAATGGTAAACCAGGTACTGCACTGGAAGCGAACCAACAGAGAATTCAGGTTCAATGCGCAGATTGGGGAGTACGATGTGGATAATGTTATTCTATACTTAAGATCGGATTTCAATGTACTACCTAAGCATACCTGGGAGATGATGGGAGAACCTGAGCTAGTATGGTTCCATGTTCACTTAAGGCTCGCAAATAAGCACAAGATGGTCCTGATTGGACGACTAACAGGAGTACCTTTGAACATAGATGGAGTGCGCAACATGGTAGACTTTGAATTTATTGAGACAGTAGATGATATTCAACCATATCCATCCTTACTGGGACTGGAATGGGCGATCAATAACCAGGTAATTATTAACCTCAAAAGGAGGGAGATGATCTTTGAAGTTGGGGATCTAAAGGTTATTGCACCTTTGCACCCATACGAAGGGAAAAGATACACAGAGATAGCAAGAGGAAATGACTTGGAAAAATTATATAATATGGCTGTGTGGATGGAGGATTATGTCAACCCGGCAATGGATGGAGCATTAAGTTGGAGAAGTATCAGTTCGTGCACATCAGATTCAAAAGTTGGTCTAGAGAATTGGCAACAGAGAATGCATGAAGTATTGTCAACTAGATGATGTGCATGCATAAACTGATCCTTACAATGGATTGGCACAGAGCTATGTTACCCACCTAGGTACGATGGACTAAATGAGATTGGTATGTTTATACAATCATTTGAGTTATAGGTACCTGAACAACAGAGGATTTTTTCATTGGATTTCATCTTAAAGGCGACTCCAACCAAATGGTGGGTCGTGCATAGAAAGGGAATAAAGTATTGGGCACAGTACAATAGAGTCATGCATATACGTTTTGGGCCTGAAGCAGAAGAAAGTGCACATAAATACATAGAACAAAACGATATAGAAATTCACATGGAAATATGTAGGGCTTTATGGAGCTCAGTATCAGAAACATAGTGGACGCATCGATTCATACACACGTTGGACACAATTCCTAAGAATTGGTATTTATAATTAGAGATGTGCAAGGAGAAAAAAACATGGGAAGGATTGGTCCATAGATCTGAAATCACGTTCACATTTGAACATGAATGTCCCTCCATACATATAGCACTACAGGTCATTCGAACAAAGATCTTATCAGTAGTATAGATGGTCGAAGCATCACCTTTATGCAGTGCGCACAAATCCAAGATGACAGTCGAGAATCTATTGGAATTCTATAATGTCACAGAGGAAGAATACTACGAAGATGATCCTAGGAATGTACAAGTACTAGAGACAGAAGGAACACACGCAGTAGAAGGGCCAGAGCTTGCATCCACCAGGTACACACAACCTACAAAGACAAATAAAGTCAACATTGGGATAGCGGAGAATCCCAAGTTTGCGTAGATAGGAGACTATTGGAATGATGAGACAATTAAGAAGGTGGTGGGCTTATTATGGGAATATCATGATTTATTTCCAACTACATTCCCAAATATGAAAGGGATAGCAGGCGACTTAGGCGAGATGAATATTCCACAAACACCTGGAGCTAAGCCAATATGACAAAGGCCTTATAGGTTGAACACAAGGTATAAGAAGAAGGTTAAGGCTGAAATAGATAGAATGTTCATCGTAGGAATCATTGAACCATTCGAAAAATATGAATGGATTAGCCCAATGGTGGTGCAGGAAAAGAAGACCAGAGGGATTAGGATTTGCGTGGATCTAAAGAAATTGAATGATGCATGCTTACATGACCCATTCCAAAAACCATTCATGGATGAAGCACTAGAGAACATAGGAGGTCAAGAAACCTATTTTTTCACTGGTGGATTCTCTAGGTACCATTAGATAAAATTTGCGCAAGAGGATAGACATAAAACCACATTTGAAACAGAATGGGGCAGTTATCAATACACGGTGATGCACTTTGTATTTAAGAATTCCCTTGTAGTGTTTTCTAGAGTAGTAGTGGTTATATTCAAGGAATTCATCCATAAATTATTGGAAGTGAAATTAGATGATTGGACAGTATTCATTCTACTGTAGGATCATATAGAAGTTCTTCGGCTCATGTTAGATCGATGCAGACAGTGTCAAATCTCGTTGAACCTGAAGAAGTGTATATTTTTCGCACCATTTAGAATTCTACTAGGACATGTAGTATGCAAACAAGGACTGTTGGTTGACCCAGCGAAGATCATAGTAATTCTAGAGTTGGAACCTCCAACATCAGTCAGAAAGTTGAGGGAAACTTTGGGTCATATCGGCTATTACAAGAATTTTATCAAAGGGTGTGCACAGATTATAGCACCCATGGAGAAGTTATTGAAGAAACAAGCCAATTTCCAATGGAATTAGGACTACCAGAAGGGGTTGGACACACTAAAACAAAGACTGGTCACTGCACCCATTTTAATCTTTCTAGATTGGAACAAGGAGTTCCATGTATATGTAGATGTATCATCCATATCATTGGGCGCAGTACCATCACAACTAGGAGACAGATACATCGATCATCTGATTGCATTTGCAAGTAGGAAGTTGTCTATATATAAAAAGAATTTTACCACTACCGAACGGGAAGGATTGGCCATGGTCTATGCGCTCCTAAAATTTAGACATTACTTACTAGGGTCCCACTTAAAGATGTATACAGACTATTATGCATTAAATTACTTAGTCAATAATCATGTCTTATGAGGAAGAATATGCATATGGTTGTTACTATTTTAGGAATATGACTTTGAGGTCATAGTAAAACCCAGGAAGTTGAATGCAGGACCACACCATCTCTCATGTATATTGATAGGAGAGGATGCAGGTAATTTAGAAGATAATTTCCTAGATGCATAGTTATTTGCAGTAATGATGGTGGATGATTACTTCGTGGACATTGTAGAGTTTCTCAATACAGGTGTGGCCCCCTCCGACATGACAATTGCGCAAAATGAACAATTGGTAGTGAAAGCAACAGACTATCAATTGATTGCAAGGAACTTGTATAAGTTAGGGGTAGATGGAATATTGAGGTGTTGTGCACTAGAACATGAAATGTCAACTATACTTGGGGAAGCACACAATAGCATTGTTAGAGGACATTACATGGGAAAAGAAATAGCACAAAAGATTTTATGTGCAGAGATCTAGTGGCCTACACTACACAAAGATGTGAAGGAGTATTGGCAGCCCTGCGACGTATGTCAAAGAGTGGGAAAATTGTCTAGGAGATATGAAATGCCACTAAATCCACAAGTTACGTTGCAAGAATTTGATAAATGGGCCATTGATTTTGTAGGTCTGATTAACCCACCAACAAGGAGATTAGGATCAAGATACATCATCACCACAATAGATTACTTAACCAGGTTGGCAGAAGTAGCATCGATTACCGATTGCACTGCAAGACTACTACAGGGTTTCTATTCAAGAATGTAGTCGCTAGGTTTGGATGTCCACACATATTACTTAGTGATCAAGGTACATACTTTCTGAAAAAAACCATTTTCACATTAACTGAGAAATTTCAGATTCATCATCAGAAAAGTACACCATATCAACCTCAGGCTAATGGCACAGTGGAAGATTTTAATAAGATTTTAGAGAATGTTTTGACAAAATATGCAATGTTGGAAGAGATGATTGGGACTTACGCATCCCTGCAGTACTATGGGCATATAGAACTACAAGTAAGAAGTTGACAGGGAACACACCGTTCGGGTTGGTCTATGGACAAGAAGCAGTGATGTTAATGGAGTTCATTCTACCTATAATGTGCATTGCAACAATCACAGAGCTCTCTTATACTAGTGCAATATAGTATAGATTGGCGCAGTTAATTCAGCTTGAGGAGGATCGGTTTATTATAGGATTCCATCAACAGGTGCAGAAATATAGAGAGAAGGCTTGGCACAATTGACACATTAAATCCCAGAAATTTCAAGTTGGTGATTTGGTATTACTCTATGACAGTAAGTATCTGCAACACCCAAGGAAGTTTTGCATGCACTAGTCAGGTCTATATGTGATCCATTGGATAACTCAAATAGGTGTTGTGCAGTTGGGAACCTTGGATGGACAGGTCTTGGAAGGAATGGTGAATGGAAGTCAACTGAAACTCTATAGAGTGAGCCGACCATTTTCACAGTAACCTGGGATGCGCAAGAACCCCCATATTATAGTAAGTGTACCATAGTAGCAAGAAAAATAATAAAAACCAAATAAAAAGTAGAAAAAGGAAAGAAAAACAATAAAAAGGTAGTGATAGGAGAAGGAAAAAGAGTGTGGGAAATCCCAAGGTATCAAAACTGGTGCAGCTGATCTGATCATCTCATGTGAAGATAACACTATGCCAAGTTCAAAGAAAAGATACAGACAGGCCCGACTATGCAATATATAGATGGAGGGACAAATAACCATTGTGCAGATTGGCACGAAAATACCATTAAAAGCAAGTCAAGAATGGAAAATACAGTTGGACGGTTGGTGTCATAGGTCATAAAAGCACCGTATAACATTAAATAAAAAAAAGCATCGAAAATCACGTCAGATCAACGATACGAGGGAAAAATCACCAAAAGGATTTTGTGATTAAGATGCAATTATAGAACAACTTATCAACTCCAATGGTGGATGGGACGAGTTAGTTAACACGGGATGGGATAGGTACGATCGACTCAAAATAACAAAAGCATAAGAAGATCATTAAGGGTAACTCATTTTTTCATACCACTATGAGAAAATAAGAGCAACCCAGCGAGAAGAGAGTCGAGATACATCTAGCAGAGAACACACATGGTGACAGTTAAGGAAGCAGTCACTCTAGACGAATGGGGAAAGATCTGCCAACAATACCACTGGTCCCCCTAGGGATGAGTAGGGAAGGAGATATGTTGGGAAATCGTACCAAACTGAAGTTTATGGACCAGGACATTATCAATGAACGACCAGTTTCGGAGATGGATAGGGACCAATACTCATGCGCAAAGCACATACCAGATGTAGAGACTCGCATCGTTTCCAATGAAAAGTTGCACATAGAGCGGAATAGAGTCATTACCAGTTTTTGGGGTTATGAACACTTCATGATAGTAAAAGAGAAGGAAACAGATCAAGGTCCCACTGAAAGAGAGGTTGCCCAGAAATTGGCCTCGTATCCGACGCCCAAACTGATCCTAAATAATTTTCCAAGGGGCGTAGGTGAAAAGGAGGATGGTGTCAACCTCAAGCAACCTCAATAGATAATCGATAGAGAAGACGACTACATGAAGAGGGGGCTTAACAATTATTTTTCCTCTGTGAAGCGATGTTGCCTCCCTAGTCAACATGCCTCATGATGTCGTCATCCGAACTTTGGACGACATTAGGAGGGGATAGGCCTTCAAGAGGAAAAGGATGGCCCTCTAAGGAATTTTCTGAAGAAGCATAAGGAACTAATAGAATAAGCCCGACTAGCATTCAAGGGCATGGCACATATGACCCAAGTAGAAGTCCAAAAGGTAACTGAAGCAGTTCTAGAGGTAGAAGTGGCTAAGGTTGTTGCGCAACAATTCATTGAAGAGTGGAAGAACATGTGAAAAGCCAGAGTGGCTCAGGACAAACCACAGGTGATTTTTGGGGGGCCTGTTGGATATGCATTTTTGGAGGTAATTTTGGAGAAAAACCTAAGTATGAAGAAAAAGCGCAGAAGGAAGAAAACACGTAGAAGGAAGGAAATGCGCAGAAGGAAGAAATCGTGCAAAAGGCAGAACAAAGGGCACAGAAGGAAGGAAAACACGCAGAATGAGGACAACGCACAAACGAAAGAATAAAGCAAGCAAGTGATAGGATAAAGCGTGAAGGATGACAGTGCACCTTTCCAGAAATAGAAAAGCAGCAGCAAAGTTTTATAAAGAACGACAAGTAGAAGAAAGCAAACAGCCAGTTAACTCAAGATGGCCATGCCATGCATTGTAATAGACTATTTTGGGATAATAGGGATTTAAGCCCTATATTTTGGGTATAAATATGTAACGGGATTGGGAGATTAGGGGGCGTAGAAGAGAATCAATGTTATGAAAAAATCATGAATGTAATAGACAGTTGGAGGATGAATAAAGAAAGAGTTTAGAGAGGATATTGTGTCTTGTGTTATTTACTTGTCTATGTACGTGTATGAATAAGGATTTACTTATTATACTAGATTTAGTTATGGATTGATTATGTTGCAATATTCTTGAATGACTGTGATAATCTATGAAATCGTCAAGAACATCCATAATATAGGATAAGGAATCACGATTCGCGCATCCTCCTCCCTTTCCCTTGATGCTGCAAAATCCTGGTTCTTGCAGCCACAATAGATTCCTCGGATGATACTTCATCTGCACAAGTAGGTGATGTCGAAAGGGCCCATTTCTTGAGGGTTTGTTGGTCACAGTTAACTGAAACTTGGGTGTTACAACCCATGCGTAGACCATAAACAACCCAACATTGGGTAATCGGATAGTACAACTAAGGGTATGGTCTAGCCTCCTTAGTTGGTTCCCTGCTATATTGGGTCGAGTACTACTATTCGACCCAAAACATATATCAAAGAGATATAGCATAGGGAAAACCCTTGTCTGTAGGAACCCTAAAAAACCTTAACCCTTGGGATGGAAACAAAACAAACAAGGAACAAATAAGATCTATTGTCGTGCAACCTTGCCTCCTGCATTCTGGTTGTACAATTACTACACATTTTTTCCATTAAGAATTTGGGCATTTCAACACTACAGTATTATTCAAATTGGAGTATAACTCCAGAATAAAAAAAATTATGGGGTCTTCCTGCACCCTTATTTGAGACCTATCCCATTGGACTCCTCTTTTCGTCCTAATCACAGTGATACCTATCATTTTTTAAGCCTTTTTTCCCTGTGGTCCCGACCCCTTCCCAACACCCTTATTTAGGACCTATCGCATTAGATTCCCCTTATCGCACTGATCGCAATGGTATCTATCACTTGTAACCCTTTTTTTCATGGACCCACCCACCCTTTTCTGACACCCTTCTTACCCACCTCTTCATGTGTTTCCCCTTCACCATGGCCAACACCCACAACTAAGAACTTGAAAATCGCATCAATACCCACATAGATGCCAAAATAGACGACATGAAATAGGAACTAAAGAAGGACATAAATTCCCACATTACCACCTAGCTTACAGCCCACCTTGACTCTCAAGTTGACTCCTTTGTTACCAAGGTCCTGGACAAAATTCCATTTCCTGGAGTCCATAGCTCATCAAAACAACCTTCTAACCCGAAAGGTGAGGCTTCCTACAATTCCCATAATTTTAAGTCCAACCGCTTTCATCGTGATCTGCATCTTCAACGAGTGGAGGTGAACAAATTTGATGGCTCGAATCCCACTGGTTGGGTCACTCAAATGGAACATTACTTCTCTTTGCATT
>ML788151.1:233250-259017 GCA_009831015.1 Picea engelmannii | reverse complement strand
TGTCGTTCATCGCATAAATCTACGGTCGGGGAAGCATACACACAGAAAATACAAGAAGTTTTTAAGCTCACATTGTTGGACACACTTTTAACCCATGTTGGTACCCCTTCGAGTGGTAGCACATTAGAAAACACATGTATATGGACTTCCCTAGGTATCCAGAAGCCCACTATAGATCAACTGATCGATCGCCTGACTGTTATAGTGTCATCGAGAACAACACTCAGTAAGATACTCTCTAGTACCTGGGTGTTGGACAGGTAGTTTTGGATGTAATTTTGGATAAAACCCTGGGTATGAAGAAAACGCACAGAAGGAAGAAAATGAGCAGAAGGAAGGAAACGCGCAGAATGAAGAAATTGTGCATAAGGAAGAATGAAGGGCATAGAAGGAAGGAAAGCATGTAGAACGAGGACAATGCACACACAAAAGAATAAAGAAAGCGAGCGAGAGGAGAAAGCGCAAAGGACGACAGTGCGCCTTTCCAGAAATAGAAAAGTAGTAGAGAAGTTATATAAAGAATGATAAGTAGAAGAAAGCAAACGACCAGCTAACTGAGGTTGGCCATCCCATGCATTGTAATAGACTATTTTGGGATAATAGGGATTTAAGCCCTGAATTTTAGGTATAAATATGTAACGAGATTGGGAGATTAGGGGGCATAGAAGAGAACCAATGTTATGAAAAGATCATGAATGTAATAGACAGTTGAAGGATGAATAAAGAAAGAGTTTAGAGAGGATATTGTGTCTTGTGTTCTTTACTTGTCTATGTGTGTGTATGAATAAGGATTTACTTCTGATACTAGATTTAGTTCTGGATTAATTATGCTGCAATATTCTTAAATGACTGCGATAATCTATGAAATCATCAAGAACATCCATAAGCTAGGATAAGGAGCCATGATTTGTGCATTCGCCTCCCTTTCCCTTACTACTGCAAAAGCTTGGTTCTTGTAGCCCAAATAGATACCTCGGGTGAGACTTCGTCTACGCAAGCAGGTGATGTCGAAAGGGCCAATGTCTTGAGGGTTTGTTGGTCATATTTAAACCGAGCCTTGGGTCTTACAACCCATGCATAGACTAGAAACCATCCAACAAATGGTTATGTTGTCAGGACCAGGAAATTGCGACTAAGGGAATGTTTTGGAGGCCAACTAAGAAAGAGATCACAGACTGGCTAGAATGAAAAGAACAAGAGTTCATGCAACAAGAGAACAAGAACCCTCAGATGAGTGACAAGTAATGGATGCAAAAGTATATGTTCATGGATCTGCATGAATTTTCTTTGGCAAATTCCCAGAAATTCTGACCGAGTGGCTAGAGAGGCTAATAGAGAAGACAAGAATATTTAGTGTTGCAGCGCTAAAGAATTGGACTCTAGAATTGGTAAGGTAGTTGAATTCAGTAAGTAACCCAACTACTCGAGCAGTTTAGTTTTGGTTGGATAGTGTACTAGGGGGTTATGTTACAGAATTTGTCGTAGATTGCATTCAATTATACAATGTTGCAGAAAGAAAAATTTTCAAAGGCTCGCATGGAAGGTTCTTGAAATCATTGAATACGTGGATCAAAATGTTATCATATGAAAATCATGTGATGATAATGAATTCTAACAGTTAAACGGGCTTTACACACATAGGGGAGTTGGAGGATAACAGAAGGTTCGTTTGAGAAAAGGAAGGAAGGAATGAAAGAGGAAGGAACGGACCAAGGATGCAAGAAGGAAGTACACCAGAGGAAGACTACAAGTTTGGAGAGTTGTGTGGAGGAAGAAGGTACAAAAGGAAAAATATTAGGGATGGGAGAGAAGAGACGCGCAGCGATCCAGAAGAATGAGAACCTTGCACACAAGTCTGAATCATAGAGATAGCATATATAGGAGGAGGAGAAGAGGGGTGACATTCTAGTCTAGTAATAAAAGAGCCAGTAATTCCTACTCATATAGGATCCTGTGTTGAATCCATGACCCCCTGTGCGTCACCACAATCAAGGATAACCTTTGAAGATTTGTCAAAATCCATCATAGTTAGCCAATGATGACATAGTAGTAACAGTCAAAATAGTGGGAGTAGTGCGTAGAGTCAAAATCAGAGTTTACCAACATCACCAAGAGGAGGGAATATAAAAACCAACATGGCGGGAGTAGATAATATTCTTAGACTTCCTAAATTAAAGGGAGTAGGGTCAGAGGGTCTTAAAAAACACTTGTTTGTTTGAGAGACAGTTTGGGCTGCTAAAAACATACAGGACGAAGAAATGAAGATTGCACAGTTAGCAACAACGTTTAGAGGCCGCGTGATAGTATGGTATATGAAATTACAAAGTATTACACCTACCAGACAGGCTAGGACTTTGGAAGAGATAAAGAATGCGCTACTAAAGGAGTTCAAAAAACCAAATTTAGAGTCAAAATACATCACCGAACTAAAAGAGATTAAACAAGTACAAATAAGGTCAGTATGGGATTACGATCAGTGATTTAAGGATGTTATGGGGAGACTAAATTTCCAAATTCCATATAAAAAAAATCAAGAGTGGTTCATTGCAGGATTGATACCCTACATTCGTAGACCATTAATTCAACAGAAGGTTGCATCACAGCTCAAGGCTCTGGAAATTGCAATGAAACTAGAGGCTTTGTCAACAGGAGATACGGAGGGAATGGCATAAGTTCAGACGCAGTTGGTTTTATTGACGATCCAGCTGGTCGAGCTTACCAAGCGAAGGGAAAAACGCGATCAAATTTGGTGTACAAAGTGTCATACGAAAGGCCATCACAAGGATGAATGCCTAGCATTCCCGCAATACTTGGAAGTTGGAGTGTCAAACCTACTACCCAAAGAAGGATATTGCGAGATCTGTAAGAAATGGGGTCATCATCCCACTGAGTATCCATTACTCCAGAAATAACAGAGTACTCCAAAGAACTTATTTTTCATTGACGCACATCCAACCTACTAAGGGAGCGCGCATCAGATATGTACAAGATCCAGGAAGAGAATATCGGCACAAATGGGAACAGCACATAGTATAACACTCATAGAGGTTTAAATTAGGGAAACAAAGCAAATTTTGGTAGAGTCCGAGGTAGAGGGAATTTTGGTAGAGGAGGACAAGGACCGACTATTTTTTATAACTGTAATCAACTTGGAAACTTGGCCCGAGATTTCCAGAACCCATGTACCATGTGAACATATTGCAGAGCACTAGATCATGCAAAAGAAGAATGTCCCCAACTAGTTGTAAAATGGAAGGCTAGAGGAAACACAAACCCGAATCAGCATCAGAATCAGAATGTGTAGATGATATCAGTTGAAAGACACAATGAAGGACCAATAGTAGCAGTTTTTACGCATGGAGGTGCTCGAACAAGGACTGACCAAGGGAAGCATCCTGAGTAGTCAGTGAGGAAGTCAGCAGGTCCTATACCACCATTCGATCCACAACAGGAGAAAGAAACATATCAAAAATCTATGAAAGAGATACTTGGACCGCCTAAGGAAGCATCAACATTAGCACTGCCTTGAATAGAATATCAAGTAGTACAGGAAAAGCTAATGGTGAGGGTAAGTACACTAACAGAATTATTAAAGATTTTTTCCAAACTAATGAAAGATAGAATTGTGCTAGGTACTTTATATGATATGATTGATCAATGCACAAAAGGACAAGAAATCCTTGCTACGCAGAGAATGGTAAACCAGGTACTGCACTGGAAGCGAACCAACAGAGAATTCAGGTTCAATGCGCAGATTGGGGAGTACGATGTGGATAATGTTATTCTATACTTAAGATCGGATTTCAATGTACTACCTAAGCATACCTGGGAGATGATGGGAGAACCTGAGCTAGTATGGTTCCATGTTCACTTAAGGCTCGCAAATAAGCACAAGATGGTCCTGATTGGACGACTAACAGGAGTACCTTTGAACATAGATGGAGTGCGCAACATGGTAGACTTTGAATTTATTGAGACAGTAGATGATATTCAACCATATCCATCCTTACTGGGACTGGAATGGGCGATCAATAACCAGGTAATTATTAACCTCAAAAGGAGGGAGATGATCTTTGAAGTTGGGGATCTAAAGGTTATTGCACCTTTGCACCCATACGAAGGGAAAAGATACACAGAGATAGCAAGAGGAAATGACTTGGAAAAATTATATAATATGGCTGTGTGGATGGAGGATTATGTCAACCCGGCAATGGATGGAGCATTAAGTTGGAGAAGTATCAGTTCGTGCACATCAGATTCAAAAGTTGGTCTAGAGAATTGGCAACAGAGAATGCATGAAGTATTGTCAACTAGATGATGTGCATGCATAAACTGATCCTTACAATGGATTGGCACAGAGCTATGTTACCCACCTAGGTACGATGGACTAAATGAGATTGGTATGTTTATACAATCATTTGAGTTATAGGTACCTGAACAACAGAGGATTTTTTCATTGGATTTCATCTTAAAGGCGACTCCAACCAAATGGTGGGTCGTGCATAGAAAGGGAATAAAGTATTGGGCACAGTACAATAGAGTCATGCATATACGTTTTGGGCCTGAAGCAGAAGAAAGTGCACATAAATACATAGAACAAAACGATATAGAAATTCACATGGAAATATGTAGGGCTTTATGGAGCTCAGTATCAGAAACATAGTGGACGCATCGATTCATACACACGTTGGACACAATTCCTAAGAATTGGTATTTATAATTAGAGATGTGCAAGGAGAAAAAAACATGGGAAGGATTGGTCCATAGATCTGAAATCACGTTCACATTTGAACATGAATGTCCCTCCATACATATAGCACTACAGGTCATTCGAACAAAGATCTTATCAGTAGTATAGATGGTCGAAGCATCACCTTTATGCAGTGCGCACAAATCCAAGATGACAGTCGAGAATCTATTGGAATTCTATAATGTCACAGAGGAAGAATACTACGAAGATGATCCTAGGAATGTACAAGTACTAGAGACAGAAGGAACACACGCAGTAGAAGGGCCAGAGCTTGCATCCACCAGGTACACACAACCTACAAAGACAAATAAAGTCAACATTGGGATAGCGGAGAATCCCAAGTTTGCGTAGATAGGAGACTATTGGAATGATGAGACAATTAAGAAGGTGGTGGGCTTATTATGGGAATATCATGATTTATTTCCAACTACATTCCCAAATATGAAAGGGATAGCAGGCGACTTAGGCGAGATGAATATTCCACAAACACCTGGAGCTAAGCCAATATGACAAAGGCCTTATAGGTTGAACACAAGGTATAAGAAGAAGGTTAAGGCTGAAATAGATAGAATGTTCATCGTAGGAATCATTGAACCATTCGAAAAATATGAATGGATTAGCCCAATGGTGGTGCAGGAAAAGAAGACCAGAGGGATTAGGATTTGCGTGGATCTAAAGAAATTGAATGATGCATGCTTACATGACCCATTCCAAAAACCATTCATGGATGAAGCACTAGAGAACATAGGAGGTCAAGAAACCTATTTTTTCACTGGTGGATTCTCTAGGTACCATTAGATAAAATTTGCGCAAGAGGATAGACATAAAACCACATTTGAAACAGAATGGGGCAGTTATCAATACACGGTGATGCACTTTGTATTTAAGAATTCCCTTGTAGTGTTTTCTAGAGTAGTAGTGGTTATATTCAAGGAATTCATCCATAAATTATTGGAAGTGAAATTAGATGATTGGACAGTATTCATTCTACTGTAGGATCATATAGAAGTTCTTCGGCTCATGTTAGATCGATGCAGACAGTGTCAAATCTCGTTGAACCTGAAGAAGTGTATATTTTTCGCACCATTTAGAATTCTACTAGGACATGTAGTATGCAAACAAGGACTGTTGGTTGACCCAGCGAAGATCATAGTAATTCTAGAGTTGGAACCTCCAACATCAGTCAGAAAGTTGAGGGAAACTTTGGGTCATATCGGCTATTACAAGAATTTTATCAAAGGGTGTGCACAGATTATAGCACCCATGGAGAAGTTATTGAAGAAACAAGCCAATTTCCAATGGAATTAGGACTACCAGAAGGGGTTGGACACACTAAAACAAAGACTGGTCACTGCACCCATTTTAATCTTTCTAGATTGGAACAAGGAGTTCCATGTATATGTAGATGTATCATCCATATCATTGGGCGCAGTACCATCACAACTAGGAGACAGATACATCGATCATCTGATTGCATTTGCAAGTAGGAAGTTGTCTATATATAAAAAGAATTTTACCACTACCGAACGGGAAGGATTGGCCATGGTCTATGCGCTCCTAAAATTTAGACATTACTTACTAGGGTCCCACTTAAAGATGTATACAGACTATTATGCATTAAATTACTTAGTCAATAATCATGTCTTATGAGGAAGAATATGCATATGGTTGTTACTATTTTAGGAATATGACTTTGAGGTCATAGTAAAACCCAGGAAGTTGAATGCAGGACCACACCATCTCTCATGTATATTGATAGGAGAGGATGCAGGTAATTTAGAAGATAATTTCCTAGATGCATAGTTATTTGCAGTAATGATGGTGGATGATTACTTCGTGGACATTGTAGAGTTTCTCAATACAGGTGTGGCCCCCTCCGACATGACAATTGCGCAAAATGAACAATTGGTAGTGAAAGCAACAGACTATCAATTGATTGCAAGGAACTTGTATAAGTTAGGGGTAGATGGAATATTGAGGTGTTGTGCACTAGAACATGAAATGTCAACTATACTTGGGGAAGCACACAATAGCATTGTTAGAGGACATTACATGGGAAAAGAAATAGCACAAAAGATTTTATGTGCAGAGATCTAGTGGCCTACACTACACAAAGATGTGAAGGAGTATTGGCAGCCCTGCGACGTATGTCAAAGAGTGGGAAAATTGTCTAGGAGATATGAAATGCCACTAAATCCACAAGTTACGTTGCAAGAATTTGATAAATGGGCCATTGATTTTGTAGGTCTGATTAACCCACCAACAAGGAGATTAGGATCAAGATACATCATCACCACAATAGATTACTTAACCAGGTTGGCAGAAGTAGCATCGATTACCGATTGCACTGCAAGACTACTACAGGGTTTCTATTCAAGAATGTAGTCGCTAGGTTTGGATGTCCACACATATTACTTAGTGATCAAGGTACATACTTTCTGAAAAAAACCATTTTCACATTAACTGAGAAATTTCAGATTCATCATCAGAAAAGTACACCATATCAACCTCAGGCTAATGGCACAGTGGAAGATTTTAATAAGATTTTAGAGAATGTTTTGACAAAATATGCAATGTTGGAAGAGATGATTGGGACTTACGCATCCCTGCAGTACTATGGGCATATAGAACTACAAGTAAGAAGTTGACAGGGAACACACCGTTCGGGTTGGTCTATGGACAAGAAGCAGTGATGTTAATGGAGTTCATTCTACCTATAATGTGCATTGCAACAATCACAGAGCTCTCTTATACTAGTGCAATATAGTATAGATTGGCGCAGTTAATTCAGCTTGAGGAGGATCGGTTTATTATAGGATTCCATCAACAGGTGCAGAAATATAGAGAGAAGGCTTGGCACAATTGACACATTAAATCCCAGAAATTTCAAGTTGGTGATTTGGTATTACTCTATGACAGTAAGTATCTGCAACACCCAAGGAAGTTTTGCATGCACTAGTCAGGTCTATATGTGATCCATTGGATAACTCAAATAGGTGTTGTGCAGTTGGGAACCTTGGATGGACAGGTCTTGGAAGGAATGGTGAATGGAAGTCAACTGAAACTCTATAGAGTGAGCCGACCATTTTCACAGTAACCTGGGATGCGCAAGAACCCCCATATTATAGTAAGTGTACCATAGTAGCAAGAAAAATAATAAAAACCAAATAAAAAGTAGAAAAAGGAAAGAAAAACAATAAAAAGGTAGTGATAGGAGAAGGAAAAAGAGTGTGGGAAATCCCAAGGTATCAAAACTGGTGCAGCTGATCTGATCATCTCATGTGAAGATAACACTATGCCAAGTTCAAAGAAAAGATACAGACAGGCCCGACTATGCAATATATAGATGGAGGGACAAATAACCATTGTGCAGATTGGCACGAAAATACCATTAAAAGCAAGTCAAGAATGGAAAATACAGTTGGACGGTTGGTGTCATAGGTCATAAAAGCACCGTATAACATTAAATAAAAAAAAGCATCGAAAATCACGTCAGATCAACGATACGAGGGAAAAATCACCAAAAGGATTTTGTGATTAAGATGCAATTATAGAACAACTTATCAACTCCAATGGTGGATGGGACGAGTTAGTTAACACGGGATGGGATAGGTACGATCGACTCAAAATAACAAAAGCATAAGAAGATCATTAAGGGTAACTCATTTTTTCATACCACTATGAGAAAATAAGAGCAACCCAGCGAGAAGAGAGTCGAGATACATCTAGCAGAGAACACACATGGTGACAGTTAAGGAAGCAGTCACTCTAGACGAATGGGGAAAGATCTGCCAACAATACCACTGGTCCCCCTAGGGATGAGTAGGGAAGGAGATATGTTGGGAAATCGTACCAAACTGAAGTTTATGGACCAGGACATTATCAATGAACGACCAGTTTCGGAGATGGATAGGGACCAATACTCATGCGCAAAGCACATACCAGATGTAGAGACTCGCATCGTTTCCAATGAAAAGTTGCACATAGAGCGGAATAGAGTCATTACCAGTTTTTGGGGTTATGAACACTTCATGATAGTAAAAGAGAAGGAAACAGATCAAGGTCCCACTGAAAGAGAGGTTGCCCAGAAATTGGCCTCGTATCCGACGCCCAAACTGATCCTAAATAATTTTCCAAGGGGCGTAGGTGAAAAGGAGGATGGTGTCAACCTCAAGCAACCTCAATAGATAATCGATAGAGAAGACGACTACATGAAGAGGGGGCTTAACAATTATTTTTCCTCTGTGAAGCGATGTTGCCTCCCTAGTCAACATGCCTCATGATGTCGTCATCCGAACTTTGGACGACATTAGGAGGGGATAGGCCTTCAAGAGGAAAAGGATGGCCCTCTAAGGAATTTTCTGAAGAAGCATAAGGAACTAATAGAATAAGCCCGACTAGCATTCAAGGGCATGGCACATATGACCCAAGTAGAAGTCCAAAAGGTAACTGAAGCAGTTCTAGAGGTAGAAGTGGCTAAGGTTGTTGCGCAACAATTCATTGAAGAGTGGAAGAACATGTGAAAAGCCAGAGTGGCTCAGGACAAACCACAGGTGATTTTTGGGGGGCCTGTTGGATATGCATTTTTGGAGGTAATTTTGGAGAAAAACCTAAGTATGAAGAAAAAGCGCAGAAGGAAGAAAACACGTAGAAGGAAGGAAATGCGCAGAAGGAAGAAATCGTGCAAAAGGCAGAACAAAGGGCACAGAAGGAAGGAAAACACGCAGAATGAGGACAACGCACAAACGAAAGAATAAAGCAAGCAAGTGATAGGATAAAGCGTGAAGGATGACAGTGCACCTTTCCAGAAATAGAAAAGCAGCAGCAAAGTTTTATAAAGAACGACAAGTAGAAGAAAGCAAACAGCCAGTTAACTCAAGATGGCCATGCCATGCATTGTAATAGACTATTTTGGGATAATAGGGATTTAAGCCCTATATTTTGGGTATAAATATGTAACGGGATTGGGAGATTAGGGGGCGTAGAAGAGAATCAATGTTATGAAAAAATCATGAATGTAATAGACAGTTGGAGGATGAATAAAGAAAGAGTTTAGAGAGGATATTGTGTCTTGTGTTATTTACTTGTCTATGTACGTGTATGAATAAGGATTTACTTATTATACTAGATTTAGTTATGGATTGATTATGTTGCAATATTCTTGAATGACTGTGATAATCTATGAAATCGTCAAGAACATCCATAATATAGGATAAGGAATCACGATTCGCGCATCCTCCTCCCTTTCCCTTGATGCTGCAAAATCCTGGTTCTTGCAGCCACAATAGATTCCTCGGATGATACTTCATCTGCACAAGTAGGTGATGTCGAAAGGGCCCATTTCTTGAGGGTTTGTTGGTCACAGTTAACTGAAACTTGGGTGTTACAACCCATGCGTAGACCATAAACAACCCAACATTGGGTAATCGGATAGTACAACTAAGGGTATGGTCTAGCCTCCTTAGTTGGTTCCCTGCTATATTGGGTCGAGTACTACTATTCGACCCAAAACATATATCAAAGAGATATAGCATAGGGAAAACCCTTGTCTGTAGGAACCCTAAAAAACCTTAACCCTTGGGATGGAAACAAAACAAACAAGGAACAAATAAGATCTATTGTCGTGCAACCTTGCCTCCTGCATTCTGGTTGTACAATTACTACACATTTTTTCCATTAAGAATTTGGGCATTTCAACACTACAGTATTATTCAAATTGGAGTATAACTCCAGAATAAAAAAAATTATGGGGTCTTCCTGCACCCTTATTTGAGACCTATCCCATTGGACTCCTCTTTTCGTCCTAATCACAGTGATACCTATCATTTTTTAAGCCTTTTTTCCCTGTGGTCCCGACCCCTTCCCAACACCCTTATTTAGGACCTATCGCATTAGATTCCCCTTATCGCACTGATCGCAATGGTATCTATCACTTGTAACCCTTTTTTTCATGGACCCACCCACCCTTTTCTGACACCCTTCTTACCCACCTCTTCATGTGTTTCCCCTTCACCATGGCCAACACCCACAACTAAGAACTTGAAAATCGCATCAATACCCACATAGATGCCAAAATAGACGACATGAAATAGGAACTAAAGAAGGACATAAATTCCCACATTACCACCTAGCTTACAGCCCACCTTGACTCTCAAGTTGACTCCTTTGTTACCAAGGTCCTGGACAAAATTCCATTTCCTGGAGTCCATAGCTCATCAAAACAACCTTCTAACCCGAAAGGTGAGGCTTCCTACAATTCCCATAATTTTAAGTCCAACCGCTTTCATCGTGATCTGCATCTTCAACGAGTGGAGGTGAACAAATTTGATGGCTCGAATCCCACTGGTTGGGTCACTCAAATGGAACATTACTTCTCTTTGCATTGCATCACCGATGACTTGGCCAAACTTCATTACAATGTCCTCTATCTGGATCCTCAACGTTGGCAATGGTGGAAATGGTGTATAAAATCACGCCAAGGATATGTTGATTAGACACGATTTGTGGCCAAAATTTATGAACGCTTTGACACAAACACACACTCCCTGGGTTGTTTGACCAAGTTGAAACAGTGTGGTATAGTGGAAGAGTTTATCGCTGCATTTGAGCAATTGAATTTCATAACAGAGGGCATGTCTGATACCTTTTTCATGGAATTCTTTATCAGTGGCCTCAAGGATGAAATATGATCCCAAGTCCTCGTGACTCGCCCCCATATCTATTTGGAAGCTCCTCAATGTGCCAAGGAATCACAACATGTGGTATTTTCTGAGTACCACAAACCCTCATTTCTTCCTTTCCCTCACCCTCCCAATCCTACACCCCATCCCACCTCTCTCAATATCCAAAAATTAACTCGGGCAGAAATGGCTGAACGCCAACTCAAGGGTCTTTGCTATAATTGTGATGAAAAATATTTTACAGGGCACAAGTGTAAGGAACAAAAGTTGTTTATGGCCCTCTCTGAGGATGTTTTTGATGAAGAGGTAGAAGCTCCTCCTGTAACAAAGCTACAAAATCCAACTGATCTCACTCTTCCATCTGATCCATCAAAAGTTGAACCGGTCATTTCATTGAATGCCCTCACTGACTTCTCTCCTCCCCAAACCCTCAAGCTAATTGGATACATTAAGCATTGTAAGGTCATCCTCCTAATTGACAGTGACAACACCCATAATTTCTTCATTGTCGCATTGCTCAAGAAACCAATTTCTATATTTGTGTCGTCAACAATTTTCAAATCATGATTGCCAATGGCGGTTCCATGAAATGTGGGGGGCATTGTGAAATTGTATGTCTCCAAATTGGTCAGTACAACGTGAAATCTCATGTTTTCTATCGACATGGGTGTTTGTGACATTGTGCTAGGTGTGGAATGGTTATGCACTCTCGGTCCCATCCTCATGGATTTTAAGTAAATAACCATGCAATTCCAATAGGAAGGCCAACAATATAAGTTTCAAGGCATCAAAACATGCTCCCCTGAGATCATCAGTTCCCATTGAATGGAAAAGCTCCTAAAAAAAGTTCATTCGGGCATTATTATCCAACACCATTCCATTCAAGCAGTTGAGACACCCTCCGTGCATCCTGACCTCCAACCTATCCTCTCCAAACACCAAAAAATATTTTCCACTCCCCATAGACTTCCCCCTTCTCTTGGTGTTCATGATAATTCAATTCTTCTAGTCTCGGGCAGTCTACCTCCTAATGTTCATCCTTATTGTCATCACTTTTCCCAGACCAATGAAATTGAGAAAAAATTTCAAGAATTGTTTGACGCAGGAGTCATCTTCTCTAGTACCAACCCCTATTCTTCTCATGCGGTAATGCTCCTCAAGAAAGAAGGCATGCGATGCATGTGTCCATACTTTCGCACTCTCAACAAAATCACCATCAAAGAAAATTTGCTCATTCATGTCGATGATCTATTGGATGAATTGAGTGGTTCTCAATGCTTTACTAAACTTGATCTTCATTTGGGCTACCACCAGATACGTATGAAAGAGGCAGATGTTCCCAAGACTTCCTTTAGAACTCATGAGGGTAACTATGAGTTCATGGTAATGCACTTTGGCCTATGCAGTTCTCCCTCCACTTTCCAAAGTCTCATGAATCATGTCTTTCCTCCTTTTCTCCACCATTTTTTCTTAGTTTTCTTTGATGATATTCTCATCTATAGTAAAACATGAACAACCCATTTTTCCCATGTGGATAAAGTTCTCCATCTCCTCTCTCAGCACCAACTTTTCCTCAATCAATCTAAATGTGATTTTGGAGCCTTATAAGTGGAGTACTTCAGTCATATTTTCGGCAAGGATGGTGTAAGGATGTATCCTAAGAAAACTAAAGCTATTTAGGATTGGCCTCACCCCAAAACTCTCAAGAGATTGCATGGTTTTTTGGGTTCAACAAGCTATTATTGCAATTTTGTTCAAAATTATGAAAAATTGCAGCACCTCTCACTACTCTCCTTAAAAAGAATGCTTTCTCTTGGACTCCAACGGCTAATCAATCCTTCCAAGCCTTGAAATATGCTATGTGAACAACTTCGTTCATGGCCCTTCCTGAGTTCAAGAATACTTTTGTCCTGGAATGTGATCCTTTTGGGAAGGGAATTGGAGCAGTCTTCATGCAAGATGGCTAACCTTTATCCTCCACTAGAAAACAACTTTTAGAGCGACATTTGGGCCAATCCATATATGAAAAGGAAATGTTGGATATCCTACATGTCATAGATCTCTGGCGTCCTTATCTATTAGGGAAATGATTCCAAACTAAAACAGATCACCAAAGCCTCAAGTGTTTTCTGGAACAATGAATTTCATCCCCGGAGCAACAAAAATGGGTGACCAAGATATTTGGATATAATTATGAGATAATTTACAAGAAGGGAAAATAAAATTTGGTTGTTAACACTCTTTCCAGGAAGTATGAAGAAGAATGGTCCCTCTTTTCTCTCTCTTTCATTGTACCAAATTGGCTCCAAGTTGTTTGCTAGGAATGGCTACAAGACCCCAAAATTTCTTGCCTGATCCAACAATTGTAAGACAATTCTCCAGTTTCTCCCAAGTACTCTCGGCACAATGATGAGCTTCGCTACAAAGTTCGTTTGTAGCTAAGAAAGTAATCACAACTTGAATCTACGGTGCTTTTTGAGCTTCATGCTTCCCCCGCAGTTGGGCATTCAGGGTTTACCAAAACCTATGAAAGGGTCAAATGTTCTTTTTTGGGGGATGGTATGAAACAGGACATTCACGCCTTTGTGGCTAAATGTGATGTTTGTCAACACAACAAGGGAGAAAGAATGAAAGCCTCGGGCACACTACAACTTCTTCCGATTCCACCAATTATTTGGCGAGATATTTCTATGGATTTCATTGTTGGCTTACCTAAATTAGGCAGTAAGTCAATGATCATGGTGGTAGTTGATCATGTTTCCAAATATGCTCATTTATGTGCTCTTCAACACCCATTCACTACATCCACAGTGGCTCAAATTTTCATGGATAATATCTTCAAGCTTCATGGCATGCCTCATTCTATTGTCTCTGACAGAGATCCCACTTTCACCAACAATTTTTGGCAAGAATTGTTCAAGCTCCAGGGCACCCATTTCCATCTCAGCACCACATATCATCCCCAGAATCACAACCAAACTAAAGTTGTAAACAAGTGTTTGGAAACATATTTGAGGTGTTTTGCATATGACAGACAAAATCAGTGGGCTCAATGGTTACCCCTAGTTGAATGGTGATACAACACCTCTTACCATATAGCTACTCACATGATTCCTTTTGAAGCAGTATACAGAAAAAATCCATTGTCATTTTTCTCATACATGCCAGGTATCTCGAAGGTTCAAAAGGTTGAGAAAAAACTTAAACTCTGAGAGGCCATTCTCTGTACCCTCAAAGAAAATTTGGGCATGTCTCAGAATCACATGAAGCAACCAACAGATCAAGGTCGTTCCAAATGAAAATTTGTTGAAGGGGATAATGTGTTTCTTCATATGAAACCTTATAAACATACCTCACTCAAAGATGACCACTATCAAAAACTTTCTCCCAAATTTTATGGTCCTTATACAATTCTCAAGTGAGTGGGATAGGTGGCCTACTAGTTAGCTTTTCCTAGTCATTCTAATCTCCATCATGTTTTTCGTGTATCATGTTTGAAGAAGGTGATTGAAACTAATTTCCAAACTCAAACCAGTCTCCCTGAGTTGGATGAAGAAGGTTCCATTTGGGTGTAACCACAAGCAGTCTTGGACCAGCGTGGGTGTCATCCCCATTAGCGCACCATCAAGGAAGTGCTAGTGCAGTGGAAAGATACAACTCCAGAATAAGCCACTTGGGAGTCGGACAACATTCTGCAACAGTTTCCTCATCTCAATCCTTGAGGACAAGGTTGTTCTTCAATGGGGAGGGCATGTTAAGGACCTAACCTCCCTAACCCCTCACGTAGGAAGAATAATATATTTCTTTGAAATAAAGGTTTACATTAGTTAATCAGGCCTATTTAATAAATGAGAACAATTCAATGTAAGGAAACCTAATAGAAGCTTCTACTTCTAGAAGGATCTTTCTCTAGAATGTTCTTTAGAAGATCGAATTAGTATAAATAAGAGTAGGAGGCATGCAAAGTATTTGTCTTGAGAATTATTGTAATAGAGCTCTTCTCTGCTCGAGGTTTCCCCCTCGAAGAGGCAAGTGAACATTGCTTTCTCTGAATAAAGGTATCATTTTCGGTGTTGCTCTTCTCAATATTTTGTTGTTTCATTGATATATGTTGAATATTCTTGTTTATGCATATTATATTACATTTGGCACCTTACAAATATAGTAGCTTGAATGGTTAAGATGTTTTTATCATTCTCCCCACCCAAGTTCAATCCCTATATTTAAAAATATAAAAATTTGATTATATATTTCCGAAAATGTAAATCAATGATATAATATTACACATTACTACTTATATTTTCTATTTAATATAATAAATATAGAAAAATTGTAATAGTATATCAGTAATAATATTCAAATAAATGTATTCATTAACTTGTATAAATGTTATAAAATTTATATTATTATAAATATTAAACTATAAATTCAATAAATTTAATTATATATAATATTAATCATGTATATATTATAAATGAAAATATTAACAATATATTAAGCATTATAATATTAGTATTATTTGAAATTTCAATAAAATATTTTCATTCAGCAATAAAGTTTAAAATATTTTCATTCACCATTATTTACTATGCTTAATAAATTTTATGATCATTACTCGAATGAGGTGGAAGTGATGAGATAGGAGGAGGCTATTGTTGTCCCTGAGAATGACATGAGCAGATGTGTGTTTGTCAACATGCCCTCCCACCCAACATGTCTATATTTTCCTTGATCCAGCTATGAAGGGGAGCTCATGGGAAGGACGAGGGAAGATTTGAGATAATCTTCCCACCCAACATGCGCATTACTCCGCAATAATGAGAGATGGGCCTGAAGTAGATGGTCGGTAGGCCAAGGTGAGGAGGGGGCATTTCATCATTCTGCATCCAAGTAACACCTAGTACTTGAGCCCGAAAAACATCATGTATTCCAGTGGCGAGGTGCCTACTTTGGATTATTTCAGTGGTGAAGTCCCTGCATTGGTTTATTACAATGGCAAGGCTTGTGAAAAGAGAAGTAAGGTTGTTTTCAGTGGTGATCTTAAGCTTATACTCATAAGTTTTTATTGTGAGTCAGCTTTATAAGTTCATCTATTTTCCATGCCTTTGGCTCGTGGATTTGCAAGCGGTTATAGGAGGGGCAGTCGTCACCCACCTGACCTGACCTCCTCGAGCACAAGAAGCTTAGATACTCCCATCCTTCATGTCATGCTCTCTACGTAGGAGGCAGAGAGAGAATTTCGATGAGTTACCCCACTTAGAATTCAATAGAATTTGGAGTTCATTGAGGCAGCTACCAGAGAGGAAAGAGCTACCCTCCACAACTAGGAGGTGGATGTAGAAATTGGGGACTAGGTGCCAAACACATGAGTTTCATGAGGCCGAGATACAAAATATCTCAAAACAATCAATTTGTATTGGCACATCAAAACTTTCTTTGGTCGCATTCTCCTCGACATTGATCATGAGAGAGAGATTATAAAAGAGAAAACTCGTGACATATAACTCCAAATTCAGGATCTTAGAGCCCACATTAACGCCTGGGTCACTCCAGAGGACAACCAGTTAGTAGTGGGGTCTCACTTGCAAGCACGCCCAGGGGACACCCATCCAAGTGATGCGTCATATTTTCAGGTTTCAAACCATTTAGAGGATGCATGTGGGCCCCCTCCCCCTCATTTGTCTTGAATGACATATACTCTATTTTTTTTTGGCAAGCTCTATTTTCAGTCTACAGAAGGGAAATATTAGGATAGATAGATACTAGTTCTCAATGTAACACCATGTTTCCCCCCAGTTTGTAAATATAACTATATTGGCCAATAGACTATGGAAAAATCAATATGTGTGAATGTTTAATTTGATGGACCTTTGTATAAAAGGTTGATGAATGTAAATTATGTCATTTACTAGAAAATGGATAAGTGTTGCATGACTGCTGGAAGGGGGATGTGCTAAGAGAGACCATGAATTCTATGAAAGAGATGGTGAAGGGAACCAGGAATGGTTGCGTTAACCTCCACCAAACCAGTACCTTATTAGATTTAATTGCTCAGGATCATAACAGTCCTCTGACCCGGGAATGAATTACAGTCATGTTGGTAGGTGGGAAGACCTCCTCAAGAATTAATGAGGGGATGGGGCAGAGCACCCATATGTAATTCTTTTAGACCTGACCACGGACTGATAATTCAATCCACACAAAATCTTGTTGAGTAAAGAAATAAAGGAAGGTGTGGTGGGCAGAGGAAGACCCATGAAGAGTGCAGAGATGAGAGGCCAAGCTCTTGGGTTCAAGGAAGAACTAATAAATGAGCATGTTTTGGTCACAAGAAATGGCTAGTAGGGTATGATACAAGCTGATAAATGAGGTTGTTGAGTGACTAAAGAAGCACTCAGGTGGTCCTCCTTGCTTGGTATTGTGTAAACCGTTGCCAAGATCCTGCGGGAGGAGGAGAGTAACCTCCGTCCCTATGGTCGTTGAGCCAGAATAAAGGATTATATCTTAGAGCATCATGGTCTAGCTTGGGGGTGGCTAGTGTTAAATCTGTTAGGAGTTATTGAGCCTATGGTTGGGTGGAAATGGGAACCCCTTTCAGCAGACGGTTCACGTTATCTGGTTCTGATAAGTGTTTTCTTACTCTATGCATTAAATTGGGATTATTTGATGCATGCATGTATTTATATATCTATAAATGTTTTTTGTAATAAAATGGTTAATTTATGAGTATGTGTTTGTCTTATGGTGAACTTATGCTCTGGGTTGATTGTCTATGTGCCCCAACCTAGCCTTCGAGGTGCCTTGGGACATAAACCTGTAGAATGGTCGAGGTAGAAAGTATTGCATCAATCTGGCCCTGTCCATCTAAAGAGACTATTCCCCCTCATCCTCCTTGCAACCGAGATATCATGCCCAAGTCCTTAATAGTTTCATGATGAAGCTCAAGACGGATAGCAAGATTTAAGTCTCGGAAGGGAATATCCTTTCGTCTGGAAGTCGAACGGATGAGACCTGTTCGGGAGAACCCATATGACCAACACCTAGGAACCTTAGGCTAAGCCTAAGGGAGCTAAGTCCTTCTAGTTTCGAAGCTTCCAAAGTCTAGGACTTTGGAGTATTGTCAGCCCTCATAGTCATAAACCGATCAAAAGTGACCGAGAGCTACAGTTACCCGTAAGGTTGACTGGCGTTGTGCGGTTTCCCTAGTGGTTAGGTGGACCTATCCTACCAACTAAACCAGGATCCAGAACCCCGAAAGTCGGGGCCGTGAAGTAACCAGAGCCATAGATCGAGGGACCCTTTAGGTTATTTCCCTACGGGGGGTAGGAACCAAGAGATGATACTAACGAGATGAAGTCACGGGGGCGTCATGTGGCCCTCAACCAATGAACGCCCAACGAACTACGGGAAGCCCTAAGATATAAACCAAGGGTCGGTTTAGAATTTCATAGCAGTCATTAGAAATCTATGGGCAAGTAGAGGAGAATGAGTCATCTCAGAGAGATGATTTGAGATGAGTTAGTTAAGGAAAAACAAATTTATGATGCCCCACCCCTTAAAAGAGTATTAAGGAGTCGGGTGTGTTACACTCAACTTATCAATTTGTTAGTCTCTTTTTGTTTAAAAAACTTGGATCAAACGATGTGGATTAACAACCTTTTACATTGTTGTTGGTTTCTTTTCCCCAGTGGCAGGCCAACAATAATGAAGTATTTGTGTAAATTTTCTCTGTCAATAATATAACATAGTTAGCTTTGTTTACCGACCAAACAAAAAAGAAGTTGTGATGATGATGATGATGATGATTAATGTCCATTGAGATCAATTGGTCTATTGCACTTTAATAAGGTAAGAGATTACTTAATTTCTTTAAAATTGTATTTATATATTCAAAAAACATTGAAATATATATAAACCTGATATATATTAACTACATACTTAACACATTAAATATATATTAACTACATTATTTATATTATTAATATAATATGTTTGATGTTACCATTTGAAATAATGGAGTGCCTTAAGAATAAACTCCATCACTAATTATACTACACCTCAAAGGCTTTTTGTATTTTAATAATATCAATATAATATACTTTATATTAATATAAATGCATAGTAATTATTTGAGAACCACATACTTAACACATTAATATATATTATTATTATTTTAACCATATTAATGTAATATAATTTGTATTTGTGTTAATATTAATGTTGAATAATTATTTCACAACTATATACTTTTTTTTTGTAAGCTTTGTGTCTATTCTATTAAAGTATAGTGAAATAAAGTACAGTCAAGAAAATTTAGAGTGGACAGAGTTCTGCCTACCCTTAGTGGGAAAGCAAGCGTGGAATTATGCTTGCTCTTGATGGGAAACCAGACATACCCCAAAAAATAAAATTGAGTTTTAGTTGTTTGTGTGTCTTTTACTGGAAACCAGAGAAGTTTGCAAATATCTAAACAAACCTGAAAAAAAAACCTGAGAAGTGGTGTCAAGGCTTGAACATCAAGGATGGGTGTCATCCATGGGATTTTCTCAATGATTGGACAGCCACCAAAGTCACAGTCATTGTCGTTGGCCGAACTGGAGTTGTCCATGGACGAGTGTTTGACCGAGAGGTCAATTGTTTTGATGCCGGGAACTTTCAGTGAGTTGTGCTTGCTTGGGGAAGTAGACGTCCTTTTAATACCTGGAGTCATTGTTGTCGCCAAGTTGTGTATGCCGGGAGTTATCAACGTGTCGCTTATACCTGGAGGTGTTTCCTTAGCACTAATGTTGGATGTCTCGAGAGGCATCAAGGAGATGGGAGGGGCTGCAACGGGAGGAGGATGAGTGTTGGGAGAGGTCGGAATAGAGGGAGGGGGGTGAGCTATGGGGGAGTGGGGTGAGTGAGGTGAGATAGAAGGGCTAGGAACAAAGACACCAGGGAGGCTGAGGAGGGCACGGGTGAGTAAATTCTTGACCACCCAATATTTGCGTCGGTGCCCAGAGGTGCGACGAGATGTTGGGAGGGAGCCAGAGACCTCTTCTTCCCAGTCATCAAGCAATTTCCGCAGAGAACCCATAACAGAGCAATCAAAGCCATCCGGGTTGCCCAGGAAGGGAAGGTGAGGAGTTGAGGAGGTGCGCCTGCCATGACTAGTTTGTCCCAAGGTGGGGTGGTGTGAGGGCGAGGAGGTATGGGGGAGAAATTGGGAGGGCAAGGCACAGAGTTGAGCCTCCACCTATCTCTAAGCACAGAGGGGCGACGTCGAAGGATCGCAGAGAGCTCGTCTGCAAGGGAGGCAAGGTGAGAGTGAGGGGAATGAGTGTGGGAAACCAGAGGAAGAGCGTAGAGGAGGGGGGTGTCACGTCCGACGCCATTATGGTCATCGGATTATTGGAGCATGGGAGCTGCAAAAAGTTGCAGAGAGTGCGTGGGTGAGGAGCAGGGGCCATGGGTGTAGTGAATGTGCAGCACCTCGAGAGGAGAGTAGTTAAGGAACATGAGGGGGGGTGAGATGGCACACATCCAGTCATCACGACATGTGCCATGAGAGTGGGTTTGGGCTACCATGTGGTCACCTGCATCCGAGGTACTATATACTTAGCATACTAACATATTCTTAATAATATAATTATTATATCGTAATATAATCATATATGGTATGGTTAATTGAATTTTCTTTAATGATAATGATAATGATAATAAGTAATATTAAATTGATCATTTCCATGTGTCTTTACTATTCAATCATATTAATAATTTGTGGTGAAGCTTTATGGACATGAATTGCCTAGAAAGTTTTAGAGACATTTCAAAACCTCCTACATAGTTCATTTCCAGAAAACTTTCAAAACCTCCTACACAATTCATTTCCAAAAAAACTTTACTGCAAACATATTAATAATATTAATGTGTTGATAGATAAATGTATATTTAATAAATTATTAATATTTTTTCCTATAATATATTTTAAATATACTCAATATATTTGTTACTAAAAAAATTTATAATTTATAAATTAATTCTATTTTTTTAACATAAAATAATAGAAAAATAAAATAAGTTAAAAAATAATAACACTTTAAAATATTTTTTTAACATAAAAAAATAAAATGAGTTAAAAAATAATAACACTCTAAATATATTTATGATAACCTTAAATTACCACAAGCTATATCAAATAACTTTGATATTTCAATTAATTTATTGAATATGACATTGCTTTGTAAGAGCATAAAAAATTATTATTAAATATGACATTGCTTTGTAAGAACATGAAAAAATTATTTGAAAATTATTCTTCTAGGTTATTTGATGAAAAAATTATTTGAACATTATTCTTTTAGGCAATTTGATATTTTACATAAAATAATATATTTATGATAACCTTAAATTACCACAAGCTACATCAAATAACTTTGATATTTGAATGGAGTTATTGAATATGACATTGCTTTGTAAGAGCATGAAAAAATTATTATTAAATATGGCATTACTTTGTAAAAGCTGATAACCTTAAATTACCACAAGCTACATTAAATAACTTTGATATTTCAATGAAGTTATTGAATACGACATTGAAAAAATGATGTGAACATTATTTTTCTAAGACATCTTAACATTATTTTATGTGTTTTGATTAGTTTAGAAATATTATTGAATATGGTATTATTTTGTAAGAGCATGAAAAAATTATTATTGGATATGACATTGTTTTGTAAGAGCATGAAAAAAGTATTATTGAATATAACATTGCTTTGTAATAGCATGAAAAAAATATTATCGAATATGACATTCCTTTGTAAGAGCATGAAAAAATATTATTGAATATGACGATGTTTTGTAAGAACATAAAAAATATATATATTTTTTTATAATATCTTAATATTATTTTATGTGTTTTGATTAGTTTAAAAATATTATTTTAAATTTGAATTTTTATATTATTTTATATGTTTTTTATTTTTAATTAATAAAATTGTTTTAAATTTGAATATTATTTTTTTATATTTATCAAATATTTTAAAGATTAAATTTTTCTAAGTAAAAATTTTCAAATTTGATTTTTTAAAATATTAAGATTAAATGAATCTAGACTAATTATTATTCATTTAAAATATATATAGAAGTTTCTTTCACCAAAAACTCCTATTTATTCATACTTCCAACATGTTATAACAGTTTTGTTGAGTCATCAACTCAGCAAAAACTTCCATTAAAGTCATAAAAATGTTGAAAAAGAACACCTAATGTAAACCACACTTTAACATAGTGTGAATAAGATGTACTTTAAAGTATGAATAAGATGGGCCATGCAAAAACTAAGGTTAAAATTAATCTAGGGTTAAAATTAATTTGGGCAGTGTTACTTTAGTTTCACCGTCAACGAGCAAATTGACGTCGATTTATATCACTGTAATTTCGCCGATTTGATGGATCTCACTATCTTATTCCAGCCTCTGTTAAATAAAAATAAAAATCAACTTGCAACGTAACTTCTAGGCGTGCTACCCACATCAATGTTGTCGCAGAGCAATATAGCATTACAATGTTTGGACAGTCTGCGCTGTTACATTTGTCGCATAGCAATGTAGCATTACAATGTTTGGACAGTCTGCACGGTTACATCTCTGAGATAACAATTTGCCAGATTCCATAAAAAAATACCATAATTCGGACCCCAAAAAAACGTTTATATAGACTATGTGGAAAATAAAGTTTATATTTCCCAGATTTAAATTTTTTAAATTTGCCACGACTTTGAGCATCGACGAAACCCATCTGTTATACCTAATTTTATTAAGTTAAATCATTTAAATACATTTTACCATATTTATATTTAAATACCATGTTTCAAGTAGCAAATTTCGAAGCGGCTAGATATTTAAATTTATAGATGGAAAATATAAGTTTAAAATAAATTACACATAAGAAAAATATTGAAAATTAAATTTAAAAAAAAAATAAAATTGTAACAATTTTATTTGCAAAACTTTAACTTTAATAAGGGAGACGGAGCAATTCCAACCAACATGGGCTTCTGAACCTTCGTTATATTTGCAAAAACTATTCTTTCGCGGGAGGCGATGGAGATCTGTTACGTTCCTTCTCTTCGTATTGTGAGGATGCTTCTATTCTTTTATTTCATCCTTTTTTTCAAGCTTTATGTAGTTTTCGCAGTTAAATTATTTGATCGTTCGCATCCTCATCTCAGCAATATATCTGATGAAAAGGCTTTGCTTGGATTCAAGTCTGCAACCACTACTTATGATCCATACCGATCATTACCCGCTGTTTGGAAACCAAATGTTTCAATGTGCGAGTGGACAGGTGTCAAATGCAGTCGAGACAGAGAGTGGTTTCCCTATGTTTGATGAGCATGGAATCACAAGGTACAATCTCTCCTCTTCTCGGCAACCTCTCATTTCTCAAAGTACTCGACCTTCGCAATAACAGTTTCCATGGTCACATTCTATCAATTGGGAAGTTTCTTTCGCTTAAAGATGCTTCTCCTGTCTCGGAATCAGCTACAAGGTTCCATTCCGACCACCTTTGGTGGGTGTCGCAGTTTAACCAGATTTTCTATGTCCTATAACAATCTGATAGGAAACATTCCCTCAGAAATATGTGTTCTTCCCGAGTTACAATACGTTAGCTTAGGATATAACAATTTGTCGGGTACAATCCCTGCCTGCTTGGGAAACATATCCTCTTTAGAGGAAATAAGTTTGAATAGTAACAACCTTCACGGGCGCGTTCCTTTGGAAGTGGGTATGCTAAGCCTCCTCCGCAAATTCTATGTTTGGAATAACAGTCTTACAGGGAAAATTCCTTCTTCCTTTTCAAACTGCATAAATCTCCAAGTATTGAGTTTAGGTCGCAACAATTTAACTGGGCCCATTCCGACAGAGTTGTGTACCAAGCACACCCTGTTGATAGAATTATATCTGTACGGTAATCGGTTCAGTGGCAACATTCCTGCATCTCTCTTCAATTGTACTAAGCTTCAAGTAATCGAATTCTCGTTGAACCAGTTCAGCGGAGTACTGCCTATGGAGTTGGGGAAGTTGACCCAGTGCCAGGGTCTTTACTTAAACAATAATTAATTGTGGATAGGCATGGTATATAGTGTTGAGTTAGGTTTGACTTTTTATTAGTTCATGGTTAACCATAAAATATATACCCCTTTATCTAAAGTTTTAAAAAATAATGATTAATTTTAAATTTTAAATCTCATTTATCTAAAATTTTATTGGCCAAAAACTTTGAAGTCATATTGCTGCCTTCACTTCCCCAATGTAAATTTAATAAATATTTCACTTCCCCCAATGTAAATTTAATCTCTGTAACTTGTTTTTAATTATTAAAATTTATGGCCCATTCTGTGTTGGTAGACAAACATAAAACTTCCAGCCAGGCCTGGAATTTCAAATTTACTTTATCTGTCAAGTGCAAATTTGATGACAGGTGTTTGTTTTTCATACCTGTCATTTTATGTTTTATGTAGATTTATAAGTGTCAATTTTTTTTTATGTTATATGTTAATTTTATCATCATAAATTTTCATGCTGAGCATACAATTTTTTATAATAAAAAATAACTCAAAACACACTCAACAAAAACATTAATAATTAAATCAACATTATGTAGTAACTTGTATTATCAAAATAAAACATGGTTAAAATTGTATCTTTTCTCATTTTCTCATTTAAAATATATTTTTGCAAGGATGTATAAGTTTCACAGTTTGATACAATTGGCTCAAAACTGTGAAACCAATACATCCTTGCAAAAATATATTTTTGGAACTGTCCTGGCTTCTAAATTGTTGTAAAATGGAGATTGTCTTCGAAGTGATTTGCCTCTTGTTTCATTATTGTACCATCTAAGTCATAGCACAGTCATAGCACAGAAAGAAGGGACATAAGTCATAGCACAGTCATAGCACAGAAAGAAGGGACATGTACACAAGATATCAGTTTACAAATACTCTATTTGACGCCATGGATACAAGATAACAATTTATAAACAGTCCAATTCACGCCATGGATAGGAGATAGCAGATTATAAATAGTCCAATTCATGCCATGAAATTCGGTGAGTTCAGTTGCTTGGGACGTTCACTTATATCGAATGTAGGTGAGCATACTTCATGGGCTTTAGTAGAAAGGAAAACAAGATAACAGATTATAAAGATTCCAATTCACGCCATGGATACGAGATAGCAGATTATAAATAGTCCAATTCACGCCATGAAATTCGGTGAGTTCGGTTGCTTGGGACGTTCACTTATATCGAATGTAAGTGAGCATATTTTATGGGCTTTCGTGGAATGGAAAC
>ML788151.1:196922-218360 GCA_009831015.1 Picea engelmannii | reverse complement strand
TAATATTTTACTAAATACATTAAGGTCTATATATGACTACATTATTAAAATGGTAAAACATTATTTAGTAAAACATTATTTAACATGTTAATACATTAATGCATTTAAAATGTATTAAATGCATACAATGTGATAATGTATTTCATGATGTATTAATGTATTAAAATTTATTAATTAAAATACATTATTACTTTAAAATGTTTTATGATTTGAATAATCTATTATTATATTACTTTATTAATGTATTAATATTTTAAGAAGGTATGTATTAATTAATTAATACATTACATTATAATAATGTAATAATGTATTGTTAATGTAGTACTAATTTAATAATGTTTTACTAAATATATTAAATATATATATGACTACATTATTACTATATTAATAATGTATTACTTTATTAGTGTATTAATTATTTAGCAATATATTAATGTATAAATTGATTAATATATTACATTATTAATCTATTAATCAATAGGTTAATTTAGACATTACAATAATATATTACTATATCAGTTATTTTACATTACATTATTAATGTATGAGTCAATGTATACTTTAAGGTATTATTACGTCATTAATGCATTATTATTTTAATATGTTACATTATACATTAATGTATTAGTAGTTTACTTTATACATTACAACGTTGTAATAATGTATTATTAAATATATTAAGATTAATGTATTAATTAATTAGTGTATCAATACTTTTGTAATGTATTTAATGTATTATTAATGTATTAATTAATTAATACATTAATATAACACATTAATGTATCACATTAATAAGTTATTATTATATATTATATTAATGTAATAATTAAATAATACATTAATCATATATTAATGGTAGTTTCCGAAGCATGCTGGCCGTCAACTAGCAACAACCACTTTATAAAAGTGGTTGATATAAGTCAATCGGCGTCATTAATTTTAAAAGGTGGAAAATGACGCCATCTGCCTATATCAACCACTTTTATAAAGTGGTTGTTGTTAGTTAAATACCATGTTTCAAGTAGCAAATTTCAAAGCGGGTAGATATTTAAATTTATAAATGGAAAATATAAGTTTAAAACAAATTACATATAAGAAAATTATTGAAAATTAAATTTTAAAAAAAAAAATTAAATTGAAAACAAAAATTGTTATATTGAAAATTAAATTGAAAAAAAAGTGTTGTAGATTTGGATTCAATTTTTATGGATAATTTTAATGAAAGTTAAATAGCACTCATTACAAATTGATGATGATGATTATAGTCCACTAAACACTAAAAGAAACCTTAATCATTAAAAAAAAATTAAAAAAAAATTGTAACAATTTTATTTGCAAAACTTTAACTTTAATAAGGGAGACGGAGCAATTCCAACCAACATGGGCTTCTGAACCGTCGTTGTATTTGAAAAAACTATTCTTTCGCGGGACGCGATGGAGATCTGTTACGTTCCTTCTCTTCGTATTGTGAGGATGCTTCTATTCTTTTATTTCATCCTTTTTTTCAAGCCTTATGTAGTTTTCATAGTTAAATTATTTGATCGTTCGCATCCTCATCTCAACAATATATCTGATGAAATGGCTTTGCTTGGATTCAAGTCTGCAACCACTACTTATGATCCATACCGATCATTACCCACTGTTTGGAAACCAAATGTTTCAATGTGCGAGTGGACAGGTGTCAAATGCAGTCGACGCAGACATAGAGTGGTTTCCCTATGTTTGATGAGCATGGAATTACAAGGTACAATCTCTCCTCTTCTCGGCAACCTCTCATTTCTCAAAGTACTCAACCTTCGCAATAACAGTTTCCATGGTCACATTCCCTATCAATTGGGAAGCCTCTTTCGCTTAAAGATGCTTCTCCTGTCTCGGAATCAACTACAAGGTTCCATTCCGCCCACCTTTGGTGGGTGTCGCAGTTTAACCAGATTTTCTATGTCCTATAACAATCTGATAGGAAACATTCCCTTAGAAACATGTGTTCTTCCCGAGTTACAATACATTAGCTTAGGATATAACAATTTGTCGGGTACAATCCCTGCCTGCTTGGGAAACATATCATCTTTACATGAAATACGTTTGAATAGTAACAACCATCACGGGCGCGTTCCTTTGGAAGTGGGTATGCTAAGCCTCCTCCGCAAATTCTATGTTTGGAATAATAGTCTTACAGGGCAAATTCCTTCTTCCTTTTCAAACTGCACAAATCTCCAAGTATTGAGTTTAGGTCGCAACAATTTAACTGGGCCCATTCCGACAGAGTTGTGTACCAAGCACACCCCGTTGATAGAATTATATCTGTACGGTAATCGGTTCAATGGCAACATTCCTGCATCTCTCTTCAATTGTACTAAGCTTCAAGTAATCGAATTCTCGTTGAACCAGTTCAGCGGATTACTGCCTATCGAGCTGGGTAAGTTGACGCAGCTCCAGCGCCTTCACTTAAGCAATAATCAACTCGTTAGCGGCAGCACCACGAGCTTGCCCATCCTTACTACTCTTATCAACTGTTCCTCCCTGCGAGAACTGCACTTGTTCTCTAATCATCTCACGGGACGTTTGCCCTTTTCTATCGGCAAGCTTTCTACAAAAATGGATGCCATACGCTTGGAGCACAATGAATTACTCGGAAAAATACCTCCACAAATTGGCAACCTAACCAATTTAACGTACCTTAGATTAGAGGCGAATTCTTTCACAGTGGCAATCCCTTCCTCACTTAATAAGCTGCAAAAGTTGGAGAGGTTATATCTGTCAGCCAACAAATTCCAAGGAAATTCCAAGGAAACATCCCGATAGAAATTGGGCAACTCAAAAGTTTAGGGCTTCTAAATATATGGGGAAATAATCTCTCTGGAAGAATCCCTGGCTCTCTTGCCCGCCTTCAGCAGCTAAGATATCTAAATCTTAACAATAACCAATTATTAGGTAACATACCTGCAAATCTAGGGAAATGTGTGAAGTTACTACAGCTAGATCTATCATATAACAGGCTCAGTGGGCGCATACCTTGAGAGGTTGCAGGTCTTGCAAATTTAGCTCTCTATTTCAAACTTTCAAACAATTTATTAGAGGGCCCTGTAGGATGATCTTCAAGGCTGGGTTTGTCACCTTCTATGGTTTCCAACACCTGTATTGCATATAGGGGACATCCCTCTCAACAATACTTTCTCATTTGCAGAGCTAATATTTGTCTCACCGAGACAGGTTTTTGGATCCCTTGAAGGGTCATCCTTTTTCCTTCTTTGCTCACACATTCTAAGGTTTTATGGTAACAGTCCAATCCGACTTTATGGGCGGCTAGCCAGTCCATACCAATCAACAGATCGTACGATCTGAGGGGTAATACGTTAAAGGTTGTTTGGGTGGGAAATTCACCCAGCATCAATTGGCAGGCTGGTATGACTTATGCTACCCTTCTTTTGGTACCAATGGCTAATTGTACCAACCATGGCTTGGTTTGCTTTAGTGGCTGTAGTTTACACTTATCAACAACTTTAGGGACTATATAACTCAAATTTGAACCAGTGTCAATCAAAATAGACACTAGATGGTTGGAGATCATACCTTCTATCTCCACCACTGAAGCTTGATGGTCAGCTTGGTTATTATCCAAGGCTGCATAAATCTGCGGCACACTCTTGGCCACATCATTGACTGTAGTAGCTTCATGGATGTTATAAATCCTCCGACTATTCTATTGTCGATGTGGACAGTCTCTCAGGAGATGTTCTTCTCCACAACCCCAACATTTCAAAGGTTCTCTCTTTGGGTAATCAATCTTTACTGGTACAGGTCCAGAAGTTTTACTTCCGCCCGATGAGGGAAAGTTCTGCTAGAGTACACTCCAGGCTAGAAAGTTCATTCTTGGGTTCTTCTTATAGTTCTTAAATCCTGGGGATTTAATCCCCTTTTTCTAGAACCTTGAACTATTCTTTGGTTTCCATCCTTCACGAGGTTCTGCTCGATGTCCATACTGTTCCTGACAATATGTTTCCTTTCGAATAGTGCCTTCTAGGGTCTTTGGCTCATCAAATTCAATTATGTTCTCGTAGTCCTTGGGTAGCCCACTGATGAAGCGTTGCACCTTTTCCTTTTTTTCTTTTATATAAGGCACATATATCAATAAGTCGAGGAATTTGTTGACATATTCCTCTATAGTGAGTTGCCCCAGTTTGAGTTGATAAAACTCTTTTGTCTTCTCGTCGAAATATTTTTCCGACAAATACTTCTTCCGGAAGTATTTCTCAAACTGTTTCCAGAACAGATCCTCTTTGCGAACCCCTTTCACATTCTTAAGATCTTCCCACCAAATGGAATCCTTTCCGTTTAGATTGAAGGTGGCTACTCGGGCCTTCAAATTTTCTAAAAAATCATGGACTCTGAAATATTTCTTTAGTCCAAGCAGCCATGCCTCTGCTTCCTCTCCCTTCTTTATCTCACCATCGAAGGAGGGTGGCTTGGCCTTTCTGAATTCCTCAAATTTATGACCCTTGGAAGTCTTTTGCTTCTTCTATTTTCTTCGAGAATAGGAACCGGTTCTGCTACTGGAAGAGTCTTCTGAATCACCAGCTTCCTTCTCAGAGGAATCACTCGGCACTGGTCCCTTACCTCTGGGGTGGACCTTTTTTGAGGTGCTCCTCTCAGTGTGGCCACTGACATGACCATGTTTCTGAGTTTCAAGTTCATACTGCATTTGTCTTTGCAAATCGGATAAACTCTGTAGTAAAACTGCATTAATTTATGTCTGATTTTCTTGTTCTTTAATCATCCTTTCATTGTCGGCCTTGCAGCTTTGCAACTCGACCATGAGTCTCCTCATAGTCTCAGCTAGATCTGGAGGGGTCCCTATTGCCCCTCTTTCGTCAGACTCTTTGTCTCTATTGTGGGAGCCCTCTCCCACCTCTTGATGAGTCACCATTCTCTGCCTCTGTAAATTCCTGCGGCTGATCACCCGCTTGGGTGCAAAAGACAAACACTGGTTGTTAGTCAATAGTTAGATACATTTTTATAACCTGCGCAAAAATTCATAATTCTTTCACATGCATACATAGTCGATTTATTATTTTCAAACTTTGATCCTTTGAATATAAAAGGGTTTAAGATAGAGGGTTACTCCTCTTAGGAGTGTTCCGAACGGAGCTTCTGCGCAACTCGTTCATGAGCCCAAGCAGGCCGAGTACTGTAACCATGCTCTGATACCAATTTGTCAGATACCCACTATGAAAATTAAAACTTTTCGCCCCTTTTTTTCTTTTCTCCGAAGAATAGAATTCCCCGAGTCCCTACGGGACCTTATACAGAGCCTACCATCCCTTAACTGCATTCATCTGATCGGTGGTTATGGCCATAGGCCTAACCAGTATGGCGTCCTTTCGCTCTTCGCGAGATAGCGCTACCAGAGCGTTGAGGTTTTTTTTCTTACTCTGATAAACCCCGAAAGTCAGCGATGGTTTGAATTCCTTTTCGCACTTCTCACATCTCGCCACCTCGCGAGTTGGGGCATCGAGCCTTCATGCTCCTACCTCGCGAACCTTCGAGACATGAAAGTGAGTGATGGTTTGACTCCCTTTTCGCACTTCTCGCATCTCGCCACCTCGCGAGTTGGGGCGTCGAGCCTTTGTGCTCCTACCTCGCGAACCTCCGAGACACGAAAGTCAGCGATGGTTTGACTTCCTTTTCACACTTCTCGCATCTCGCCACTTCACGAGTTGGGGCATCGAGCCTTCGTGCTCCTACCTCGCGAACCTCCGAGACACGAAAGTCAGCGATGGTTTGACTTCCTTTTTGCACTTCTCGCATCTCGCCACCTCACGAGTTGGGGCGTCGAGCCTTCGTGCTCCTACCTCGCGAACCTCCGAGACGCGAAAGTCAGCGATGGTTTGACTCCCTTTTCGCACTTCTCGCATCTCGCCACCTCACGAGTTGGGGCGTCGAGCCTTCGTGCTCCTACCTCGCGAACCTCCGAGACACGAAAGTCAGCGATGGTTTGACTTCCTTTTCGCACTTCTCGCATCTCGCCACTTCACGAGTTGGGGCGTCGAGCCTTCGTGCTCCTACCTCGCGAACCTCCGAGTTGCGAAAGTCAGCGATGGTTTGACTTCCTTTTTGCACTTCTCGCATCTCACCACCTCGCGAGTTGGGGCATCGAGCCTTCGTGCTCCTATCTCGCAAACCTCCGAGACGCGAGAAGTCAACAAAATGTTGACTCCTTCCCAGGCGACGCGTGTCCATCCGTCGGCCATGCGGGCCCCACCTGATGGATGTGCCATGTGTTCTCACGAACCTCAGCTCTTGGCACTTCGTGACTTCGTGGGTTGAAGAACCCAATCCTTGCGCTCTCTTCTTGCGAAACCCCGAGACGTGAGATCCCGAACTCGGATCTCTTCCGGAGTGCACCAACCCTAACCACCTTGCAACTCTGCAAGATCCAATGGTTATCGACTGTTCGCCAATTCTATCTCGAAGTGTCTCTGTCGTCCGTTTCTTCTCTCTTCTGCGTGCGTCTGGACGCACATTTTCGACGACCCAGATCTAATTCGCTCCATCTAATCTAACGACAGTTGTAGCTCTTCCTTGAGCATGCACTTCTCTTCCTTCTCCTTGGAAGATTTCTTAAGTATCAAAGGTCTTGGCCTTTGCTTCTCCTTTGCGACCTTCGCAGCTATGGCTCCGTGCACAAAACAGAAATATCTCTACTCTGAAGCCGTGAGAGATTTCCTCGACCTCTGTGAATTCCTACAGGGTCTGTGCATCTGACCAGGTGCTATCCGTCCCGAGCTTCGTCAACTATGTGGGACTTGGGAGCTTTGTTCTCTTTCTCCTAGGTTTGACTCTTAAAAGAGTCTTCAACACACCTATTGCTCTCCTTCATCAAGTCTAGGACTTGAGTGGGCCTCGGTCTCTGCTCGTGAAAACAAAGAAAAGGGGTTGAGGCATTTAATGCACCCTCTTCTCCTTCTAATCTAACGGTCGTGAGTGACCGTAGATCTTCCGACAGGATCTCACCCGTCAAATGATACTTATCCCTAAGCAGCCATCTCGGGATTTCAAGACGATCGCTCCTCCTCATGCAGGGTTACTAAGGCCTTACGCCTTCACATCCTCTTTCCAAGTTCTTGATGGCTTTTTCAAGGAGGATATCTCTATGGGGAGGTTTACCCCAGGGTACTATCTGAGGTAGATAAGGGTATCTCTCTCTCTAGAACCAGACGTGAAGTCTGAATTAGATCAGTATGCATATAAATAATGATTTATGAAAACATAAGCCATACGTAGTCCTTCCATTATAAACATGCAACTACCAGTACTGATCAAAACACCATACAGACATTCTTGCACTGAAATAATTCACAATTTCACAGCTTATGAGCATAAATGTCATAATATATATATATATATATATATATATATATATTTCAAGATGCCAAAGACAGAACACTTATCAAAAAAACACCAGAGGTGATGCAACTGCTGAGAGGGGTGTTCGTTTCCACCCAACCGTAGGCTCAACGACTCCCAACGGATTTACCACTAGCCACCCCCGAGCTGAGACCATGATACTGCGAGACTGTCTCTGTCTGCCAGTGACCGAGAACTTACTCTCCTTCTTCTCTGCTATCACTCACTCTGCATATTTTTCCAGAGTTCTTCCTCCCTCGCGTCTACCCGTGATCACACACTCCTCCTGCCTTTTTCCTTTTTGGCAAGGTTACGTGTGGCATGATCTCCCTCGTGGTGGTCAGGTGTCAGGACCCCACGGATGGGCGATTTTACCCACATCCCTCATTACACATGAGGAGCCATCCACCTACCAACCTACGAGCAATTAATTTCGGGCCAGCGAGCCGCTCTTGGTTCTCCGAGCCAGTGAAGACCAAATACGGTATTGGTTTTCAGTGGAAGTTAACGCCACCATTCCAGGTGCCTTCCACCACCTTTATCCAGCCATCGTGGTCTCTTTTTTTTTTCAGCATATTCCCCTCTCAGCAGTCCTGCAATATATATTCATAATATTATTCACATTCATCGACCTTTTTCACAAGGTCTATTCACATTACACATTCACATTTTTGAGTTTGTCACAATACTTGTCCAGTATAGTTATTTTTACAGACTGGGGGAAACAGGGTGTTACATTCCATCAAATATGTAACAGTGTAAATACAAATTTCGGTTACGCCACGTGTGTGTGTATATATATATATATATATATAAGAGGCACAACGATATGCCTATTTTGGTGCCAGGTAGTGGGACACAAAGTTCTTTCGAATATAAACGAGATAGCTCTGTGACTTGTCACTAAAATAGTTATCTGCTACTTTCTCTCTATGGAAACCGTAGTTAAATGTGTGTTTTGATTCTGGATGGACTTCGCGATGCTGTTTTATTTCAAAATAATCCTGCAACTTCTTATATGGTCTTTCCAATCCAATGTTTCGATCTGTTTCCCTATACTTCTGAGCGATGATGACGATGATGGTTCTTCCAGTGTTTCCATGTGTTTCCCTATACTTTCAGCCGATGACGATATTGGAGGTTTTTCGCATTTTTTTTTCTATATGGGAATGAGAATAGCTGCATCAAGGGAAGCATAGTGTATCCGACTATTGTGCAAGGGACGCTTCCCCCAGTCACTCAACTGCATACTTTTGTTTAAATTGCCTCCCAATACGGTCTTTGCAAGGCCGGAAAGCCCCCCTTGAACGGATTGAAAAACATCTTGAAGGTCTAATGTAGGCACTTCACAGTAGTGAAAGCACTCCAGCTCTCCATAGGATTTTGAAAGAAGATTCAGGTCATGGTGAAAAGCACACCCCAACTTCAAAATACGAGCAGAATGAAATACAACTTTAAGGCACTCATCCATCGGTTCTGCGTTAAATAGATTTATCATGTCAAATATAAACACTTTTTTGGCAGTAGCAATCTGTAATATGTACCTTGATGAGGATTGTCAACATGAGGGCGAGTAGCTGGTAGATGTACACTCAACAGAATCAGTGATGATGCTCGCACAACCATCTGGACACGGGTGGATTTCTACAGCGGATCTTGAGCTTGAAGGAAGATGGCAACTTCAGTGGACTAATTTTATATCTGAGCTGCTCAAGACCCATGTTCATCTAATAGGTTTTGAGGATGAAATACTTTGATCTTACAACAACGTTGGGGGTGAGTATTCAGCAAATCTTGGATATTTGGCTATGCAGGATCTGGGTGATCGACCAATTCATTGGTGGGTCAACAAACTTTGAAAGATAAAGGGTCCCTTGAAAGGCATATTGTTCTTCGCTGGTGTTAAAAGGGAAAGGGTTGACTTGGGACAGAATGCAGTTGCAAAATAAACACAATCCAGGACTGTGTTATTTGTGTAGTAGGAGTCATGATGAAACTAAAATCCATTTATTTATGGAATGTCCTTTTTCACGCCAGGTTTGGAGGGAAATAGGTTGTCAGCTGGGATTAGATTCATTATAGGACAAAGGATCTATCTCTAAGTGTTTCTAAGAGTTTTTTATTCGTCCTGATTTAAAAGAATTTATGGTGCTCCTTATTCTGGTTGTGTGGGAGATATGGTTGGCCAGAAACACTAGCATATTTTAGGACAAGGGACATCCTACATTCAAGGTTTCTCAGCAAGCTTTGGGTCTCCTCCTTTACTACAAGAATGATCATAAGTTGAAACAATCCAAGATGGTCAGCGATGTGGTGATAAATCATTTAGTTGCATGGGACTTCTTCGATGGGACATGCCAAGGTCCTTACAGATCTTGTGGCGTCGGTTTTATCCTCCATCTCTTTGAGTTTCATTTGATCTCTGGTAAAACAAATTTGGGCCAGGGGACAAATAACTTGGGAGAATTCAAGGCCCTGTTTAATGTTCTCAAAATTATTGTGCTCAGGAATATTTCCAATTTACAGGTCTTTAGGGACTCGAAGCTTGTTATCGATTGGATGAAGAAGAAGGCTCAGGTAACTAATTTGGGTCTTCAATTAATTGCACCGCAACTTCAAGAAATTTCTGCATTGTTCAACATTATTAGTTTCACTCATATAAAAAGGGAATTTAATTCTGTTGCCGATGCCTTATCCAAAAATTCTCTTCTTATGTCCGAGAACCACTTTGTTTTGGAAGAATTCTCTGAAGGAGTCTTGATCTCCAGATGAGAAGGAAACATCTCTGATTTATAATCTCTTGTGCTGGGTTAGATTTTCTCTGTGCAATTTTCCTTATACGGACTGTTGTGATTACTGTAGGTTTATCTTTCTGGGGCTTATTTTTGAAATGGCTTTTTTCAAGCCACTTGTCAGTTTTAGACACACTTGAACTTGACATAAAATTTTACTCCTGAAATGCGTCTTTGCACTAAGGTTTGTAACTTCCATTTACTCAATAGAAGCTATGTTTCTTTTTTCTGTAAAAAAAAAATGTGGGCCACAAGTTAGGGGTTTTGCCTCTTATTGGTATAAATAGTGATAAAAACTCAGCCTCATTGGGCTCAGCGAAACTCAACAACTTGACAAAACTCGGCTCAAGACTCTATGAAACTCAACAAATAGAAAAAAACTAAAAACACGGGAAATTTTGTGCAGAAAAACTAATGCTGCCATTTCCAACCCAAAAAATCTTTAAAATAGCAGACTGAGGCGAGTTTGATGAGTTCTGACCAGGTAACAAGTCTTCAGGCAAGTCTTGGTGCAGATGCAATCCACCCTTGGATGTGGAGGTGCCCCCACTCGATATTTTTGTTTTTCGCTCTCATTTCTGTCACTCTTAGTTTTCTGTTTTGAGGTTGCTTCAATGGTCGCAGTAATAGTTCCATGTCGGGTATCGGAACACTGCATCCTTCCTATCAAGTTTTGCAATAAAATGGATCAGGTGGGTACCAAAATTAGCGGGCTGGACCATGCTTGCATTCTAAAAATCACCTAAACCAAAGGTAGACAAATTTATGTTCATGTTTTCTTTTAATGTCCTGTGAGACCTGTCTGGTCTATACGACCTTTTTACTGAAAATCGAATTCAAAACTGAAAAAGGAGAAATACTTTAGAGTTTTATCCTAATTTAATAAGAGTTTTGATTAAACAAAAGTGTTGTCCATATTTCCATTTGAAGGGCAAAATATTCACAAACTTTCCATGGCATAGAAATTGACCATTCAAGAGCATTCAAGCCCTAAAATTCGAAACTATAAATGCAAAAAGAGAAAACTATTCAAAATAATATGGATCGTCAATAGATCAGAAAGCAAACAAATTCCCTTGCAAACATGAACAATGGATTAACAGTCTTCACAGTCCTGTTAAAAGAAACATGAAAATACAAATTATAGGACATTCAAGCCCTAAATTCAAATCTCTGAACATAACTGACAACCATTCAAAAAAATAAGGAACATTAAAAACATCAATCAAAAATATCCACTTGCAAACAGGAAACATTGCATTAACAATCTCCGCAGTCCTCTTACAAGAAAACAAAAAAAAAAAAAAAAATCAATATTTTTAATGAAAAAAAGTAAAGAAATCATCTAGCAAGTGGAATGGATCCATTTGAAAGCACGACGCACTAAATCGACACTCGTTGGCATCCTTTGATGGCAAAAGAAAATCATAGAACTTTTTAAAAATTTACCCATATATTTGCAAAACATTTACAACAATCATTCTATAAAATTGTTGACAATCATTCTATAAAATGTTCAAAATTTGCAAGTTAAATAAATCTTTTATAGAACTTTAAACTATTCACAACTATTTGCAAAATGTTTTTAGCGAATTTCAAATTGCCACATAATGTTTCAAAAAGTTCCAAATTAACAATATTATAGAAAGGCTTGACAAAACTTTAAACTATTCACAATCATTTGCTAAAAAAATAAGAAGAATTCAAATTATGTGCAGTGTTTCCAAGCTCAGAGTTTAGGTATTTTTTAAAGCGTACACACTCAAGACACAGAATTAAGTAAAACCTGGGCCTGATCATAGGATTGCGCACTTTTCTTTGAAATAGGCGATAGGGCCGAGCAACGAAAGCGCGATTCTGTAGCCCGCGTGATAAGGTCCACCAACATGATTCAGCTGCTGGTGTTGTTACTTACTCTCGTCTCCTGAGCCAGAGCAGCGGATCCAGGCCTCTTGTTTGCTCATTACATGCTTTACGCAGAAGACACAGTGGAGACACTGAAAAAAGAGATCCAACTCGCCCAGAGCAAAGGCATCAACGCCTTCGCCCTCAACACCAACGTCTGGCGCCCAGTGCGTGCGGACGCCATCTACCAGGCCGCCCAGGATGTCGGCGCCGACTTCAGGCTCTTCTTCTCCGCCGACATCCACAATGACTCCAATGGCAATATAAGGAAATTGGGTAGAACCCGTCTTTGGCGTTTTATGGGTACGATGACATTAAAATCTGTGTCATGAAGGGGTCCAAGGAGATCAGCAGATTGAGGCCGACGGTTCTGTCCGGAGATTGCCGTGTAATTTTGACTATTTCGTGGACGGTGGCCGACTCCCACCTGCGCGCCTGACCATGTCGAATTTGTTTCCCACCGCCTCTAAATTTTCTGTTCGAAATTTGTTTCCCACTGCCTCTAGATTTCTTGCTCGAAATTTGTTAGTTGATTCTGTGCAGATTGTTTTATTGGTTTGTATGCAGATGGTTTTATTGCAAAAAGACTAATCAACTGTTCTTAAAAAAAACCTAATATTAAAAAATGTCTTCGACATAATTATTTTATTTTTTAATTCAAAAGCTACATTGGATTTAAAAAAAACCTAATACTAAAAAAAATGTCTTTTCTTTGATATAATTATTTTATTTTTTAATTCAAAAGCTACATTGGATTTACCGACAAAAAAACTAAAAAGATGGTCTTAAAAAACCTATCAACTATTAAAAAAACCTAACACTAAAAAATGTCTTCGATATAATTATTTTATTTTTTAACTCAAAAGCTACATCGGATTTACTGATTATTAGATTAAAAAAATTACTACCCCAAAAATATACCCTTTAGGCTATAATGAATTCTCCCAAGGATAAAAATGCACTGTAAAGGTCCAATCATCCCCTTCAAGCCCCCATCCACCATCCCGCTTACTAATAGCGTCCCCTCCTATGGTGGCGTCCCCTACGAGACTTATTAAAAGCATCCGTACCTGTGGTTAGGTAGGCAAGGTCCGTACCTGTGCATTAATTTCTAACCTGATAAAAAGGATAAAAAGGTTAACAATGTGCATGCTTAATATGTTTGTGTTTATTAGTTATTGCTAAGGCTTGGGATTATAGCAATGAGTTCATGGTTGATTTGACATTAGTTTATAGTTGATTTTAAAAATTTTCAGAAATTCTAATGTTTAACTTAGAAAATTTTAATTCATATATTTTAAAATAAAAATAAAATATATTTGTTACAATTTTATTGGCTGATTATTTTAAAGTGTTATTGCCAACTTCACTTTCAATATTTTAATTAATGTTTATTTCACTTCTTCCAACTATAACTCTTAACTCAATTACCCACTGTCCTTCTTAAGGATTTTCATTAATTTTGTGAACATAGCTTGTAGATTATCTCCGTGACTCGTGAGTTTTGGATTCTCTACGAATTTGATTCATAGTGAATGTCATCGATGTCTCATCTCAGTCAACATCAATGAAAAGAGCCGTAGACGTCTTCCATTTATTTTGTGTTTTTTGGCAGCAACTGCAAGACCTTCGGACTTCAACCATCATTCAAACCATTATGGATTTGACTGATCATCGTACTAAATGACGTTATGTTGTTAATTAAATCGTTTACATCTCTTAATAACTAACGCCTCTATTCATTTAACTACAGACGTAGGTACGTGTGGTATTATACTTTGAATGGGTGTTATGTAGATATTAAAGTTAAATTCATCTTAATTTTATGATGATTTAATAATCATATCAATCTCAATGGTTTATTAAACACTTGTGGCAATTTCAGAAACAATAGAGATTATATTTAAAATATTGTGGCAATTTTTTATATTTAAAATATTTGGATTTAAAATAATTATATATATATTTTTGTTTTATCCATTTTCAAATTTAATTAATAATATAAAAAATATTAAAAACTTTTAATTTTTTTTAATTTAATTTTACAAGTTATATAATTTAATTTAATTTAATTTTAAATCATTATTATTATGAATTTTCAAATCCACTAAAAGTAACGACTACGTTATCTTGTAACACTTGTTTTCTTGTAACACTTGTTTTCTTTTAATATATCTCTATCTTTATTATACTAATTTATTTTAGTTCATGCATCATTGACTCTTGTAAATTAGGATCGTTAAATTTGATGTTATTCATTCAAGTTTTAAATTAGGATCGTTAAATTTGATGTTATTGATTCAAGTTTTTCCTGTATATGTAAACTTGTAATTAAAATCGTTAGATTGAAAATTGTTAATTTTTATTTTTATTTTAAGAGATTACGCTTTTGGCTTTGTAACCATGGGACCATTTTTATAGTTGATATCTTATTAAGTGATTATTTATACATATTGAAATTTTGTTAATTATATTGAAGTAAAAATTGAAATATTGTTTAATTATATTGTTTAAATTGAAATATTATATTGTTTAATTATATTAAAAAAATGAAATTATAATTAATAGATATTCCAAAATTAAAAAAAATATATTATTCATAAAAGTGCTAGTTTTTAAAAACTTTTTATCATTGCAAATTACATATTCATACTTGTTGAAATTTTATTTATTATATTGATTTAAAGATTGAATATTATTTTTATCATATTCAAAAAAAATATAATTGTTTAATTATATTGATTTAATGAAATTATAATTAATAGATGTTCCAAAATTAAAAAAAAAAATATTATTCATAAAAGTGCTAGTTTTTAAAAACTTTTTATCATTGCAAATTACATATTCATAATTGTTGAAATTTTATTTATTATATCGATTTAAAGATTGAATATTATTTTTATCATATTCAAAAAATATAATTGTTTAATTATATTGATTTATAGATTGAACATTTTTTATTATATTATAAAAATGATATTAGAGATTTCTATTTAAAGAGCTGGAATAGCTGGATTGTTAAAGAAAGCAAGATTTGATCAGTATAGACTTACTATGATGGTATTTATTTCTCCCTTTGCTATTTGTTTGTTGATGCCTTTTTATTGCTCTCATTTACGACCAATGGAATCGTGCCAACAAGTTGTTGCCTTTGTTAGTGAGCTTGTCGATTATCCTTTGGAGTCATTCTTCAATGTAGCTTCTCATGGGGACCACACTGATTTCATCATAGATTTTAATGTTAAAAAGCTTGTTTTCTAATTTCCTTAGATCGATAGAAATACTATGCAAAGCCTGTTCAATTTCTTCATTGTGTGTCGAAGAGTCCACTAGCCAGTTGTCCACGTCATCTTGAGCATATTGAAGGATGTCATAAAACTTTTCTAAAGACAACCTCTTTAAAATATCAACTTGTTCATCGAAGGCTTGCTTGGTTAAGGACAAGGAGGTGAGGATTAAGTTTGGGTCTTGAACCTTGTTGGTACTTCCAACTAAGTCTATTTCGGTCAGGTTTCTGAACAATTCTTCTTTCTCTGATATGGCTTGTTCACATGATTCGAAAATGAGATGTAGGTTCTTAAATTTCTCTTTCTAGCATGCTTTTAATTGTTTGATCCAGTTTGGGGAGGGGAGATCTTCTTGTCTTCTTCTCAAATATGAGATGTTGATGACATGGTTGGAAAAAGATATCACCGTCTCTAGATAGAAACGTTCTTCGTTTTTTAAATCCTCCTGCAAATGTTCGTGCAAAGCATGTTCCCTCGTTCTAAAGGAAGCTATATTTTGTGATGTTTCCCAGGCTTTAATAATTAGCTCCATTATTTTCTTGATATTCTCTCCACATAGCCTCTACAGGATGTGAGGAAGTTGGAGGATCCTTTTAACTTGGTTGCAGGGGTGGCAGGAATGATTTTTGCTAAAGGATTGGAAAACAATGGATAGGAATCAAATCCTCCTCCAATTCCTTGATTCGGTCATTCAGTCTGGCATTCTACGCTTCAATTTCTCCAATGGAATCATCAAGAGCATTTGTGGTTTCTTGGTGAAGTCGGGAGATTTGGGACGGTTGCGTGTTCCTAAGGTTAATCTCTGAACGAGATTTCTCTTTCTTATTTGTTACATCTCTCTTTTCAATAATTAAAATTTTAGATTAGTTGTAAAAAACAACGCTCTGGAATACGAAGGATTCATCTTTGTCAAAAATGTCGGTGTCAGCTATTTCCATTGTGGAACTATGGTGCATCGCGTCTGTGAGTTGATCAAATTTACGGAACATGTCATCCACAACAGTCTCAAGTTTCATGTTCTCACTTTTAATTTCGGGCTCTTCTGCTTGCCCTACAACATTTTTTATCTTCTTTGTCACGGGAAGCTTGTGAGAAATATCAATTTTTCCACGAGGAGGGTTCTTATCTCCTCCTCTGTTTGAAGAACTATGGGTTTCTTTCTTACTGAGGTGGGTCGTTGGAGCGATGCTCCGTGATGTCGTGCTCTTGGGAGTGCTAGCCGGGGACTGGACACTCTTCTCACCAGATCCTTTTCCCTGTTGTCTGTACAATTTAGTTGTGATTTGCACTGTCTCTATGTTGCCATAGTCAAGAGCACGAGTGTTGTCATCATTGTCTCTCTCTTCATTCAGGCGTGTATGGATAAAAGAGATGTTAAAGCCAACTGCTAGTAAATGTTGTATGAAATACCATTAGGGTCGAACCCTCTTAGCCTTTTAACATATCTTAGGTTCAATTCGTTGAAATGACCTACGAATCCGTCAATCTTGTTGACGTTCCTAAACACGAAGTCCCCGACTTTCCAAGGCAGAGGAATGAACTGTTTTTTTCTCTTTCCATGGAAAAAATGAAACCAGTAGTTGTATTGCCTTGTTATTTCTGTAACAAACATCTTGTCCGTGATGTGACATGGAAGGAAAGAAGGATTTTCCTTGGATCCAAAAATCATTATTACATTGTAATTTTCCATTTGTTCAAGTGTCCCCTTCCTGTCCAAAAACTTGGTTTCCTGGTCAGACATATGAGGAGCATCCTTTCCTAACAATAAATCTTTGAAAATCGGGACAAAGTCATTAAAAACCTCATAAAAACAATGGGAGGCCTTGTGCCTTCACAAGGCCTGGTACCATAACGTTACTGGGTTGAATTCATAGTTTATCTTCTTAGACAGAGACAATTTTGGAAACAGACAACAATGAGCTATCATGAAAACCAAGTAGGATGACATATAAAATTTATTCTCTTCTTTGAATCGTGACAAGTGGGAACAGATTTCAATGGAAATTAGCTTCCCCCAATAAAAATTGGATTGTTCCTTTACTGTGAAATAAAAAATATAAAGAACCATGTGGGAAATGCTTGTCGTGGATTCTTGTCCCGTTATTCTTGTAAACAACTAGGCAATTTCCCGGAATGGATTTCTAAAGGAATTGATATGGAACTTTGTGATATCTTCAGGAACTCCTGTCGAGTCTTCCAGGATCTTGGGTAAGAGGTCCAACCCATTATCATGTTTTTCTAGGAACTTCTTGTAGTCTTGTCCTCTTAAAGTCAATGTTGGCTCCGACAATATTAACATCTTGTAGAAGACCTGAGGTGAAAAATACATAGGAGAATGGTCATGCAGTGAAATAATTCTTTGGCTTGAAATATATTTTTCAGTGCACCAAGATATCACCTCCTTACAGTCAAAAACTTCAGGGATGCAACCTGCACGAGCGATTCCATAGGTCCAAATAACTTTGTTCTGGGTGGAATGGGATGAATAGTAAGAGTATGCCCTGGACCACTGGAAGTTCTGGTCCTCAAGCCCAAAGATATTCACTATATCTCCACCGAACTGTTGTCGAGTTGCTACCATAAGTTTACGAGAACGTTTGTTTTCTCTAGACGATGTTTGAAATGAAGAGTTGGAAGGGATAATATAACCCTCCACAAATCTTGGTCCAATGCGTGTGAATGGGATATATCCTCAAGCCTTTTGCTCATTAATGACAATCTCGATGGTTGTTGCATTATGCGATGTTAGCATTAAAGACTAGTAATTGCATACTTAGAAGTGCGAAGATGGCGGGTATGCCGAAGAGCAATTAAGGATTGGAGATTTCATGACCACGCCAATGCCACGAGCCGCGAAAGACATTCCATGTTGTTTGAGATGAACAATCGAAAGGGATAATATAAATCTCCGTGGATATTGGTTTAATGTGTATTAATAGGAGATCTCCTCGAGCATTTCTCTCATTAATGACAATGTTGACATTTCCTGCATGATGAGTTGTTAGCATCAAAGCTTACTAATTGCATATTTAGAAAGAAGTACGAAGGTCACGGGGACAAGAAAGAGCAATTAAGGAATGGATAATTATCGAAAGCGATCAACCGAGCTTCAAAATAGGGTTATAAGGTATAACCATGAGAGGTGAGGACCCGACGGTCAAATTGTATGTCTCGAAGGTTTTGAGTGAAAAACACATAACACAGAAGAGGGAATGATGGGATAGTCTAGAGGTTAATTTGTATATCGTGGAACTCCAAGTATTGTTTGCAGGCCACGAAACATTGGAAGCGCAATCGTAAGCCCACCTGTCCAGGAACCCGCAATCGAAAAAGTGGCTAAGTATGGAATAGGGAAACGGTAGGCCGAACTCTTTTTCACTAATATATTGAAATTTGTAATAGATATCCCATTACCTGGAAAGATATTTTATGCATGTTTCTAGGAAATTTGTGTAGCGATAGTCAGTGTGACTATCTCGTCGAGCCTTTTGCTTATTAATGATGGTCTGTACGGTTGTTGCATGATGAACGGTTAGCATTAAACCTTGTTCGTTGCATACTTTGAAAGAAGTGCAAAGGTGGCGGGCACAGGAAACAATGACTAGGAATTGGAGATTTCGTGAACCCGCCAACCCAAGGATCTACAAAAGAGATTCCAAGAAATGGGAAAGTATGGAAAGCATTTGGAAGAGCTTCAAACTAGGGTGATAGGGGTTCCCTAAGAGATGTGACGCCCCAACAGTCAAATTGTATGTCTCGGAACTTTTGAGTGCAAAATGTGTAACATGGAAGAGGGGATGATGTGGGAGTTCAACAGTCAATTAGTATATCGCGGAAGTCTGGGAGATCTCCTCGAGCCTTTCACTCATTAATGGAAATATTTACGGTTCCTGCATGACGAACTATTAGCATTAAAGCTTAGTAATTGCATGTTCAAAAAGAAGTATGAAGGTGGCGGGGACAAGGAACAATAATTAAGGAATGACTAATTATCAAAAGCGATTGGTCGGGCTTCAAAATAAGGTTACAAGATATAACCAACAGAGGTGAGGGTCCGAGGGTCAAATTGTATGTCTTGGAAGTGTTCACCGCAAAACGCGTAACACAAAATAGGGCATGATGGGGCATTCCAGCGGACAAATTGTATATCGCAGAACTCCGGGTATTGTTTTCAAGTCGTGAAACATTGGAAAGACAATCTTGAGCCCGCTAGTCCGGGAACTCGCAATAGAAAAAAGTGTCTAAGTATGGAATAGGGAAACGGTAGGTTGGACTCGTTTTCGCTAATATATTGAATTTTGTAATAGATATCCCATTACCTGGAAAGATTGTTTGTGCATGTTTCTGGACAAGTTGTGTAGGGATAGGTAGTGTGACTATCTCCTCGAGCCTTTTTCTTATTAATGACAATATTTACGGTTGTTGCAGGATGAACTCTTAGAATTAAACCTTTGTTGTTTCATATTTGGAAAGAAGTACGAAGGTGGAGGGCATAGGAAACATTGACTAGGAATTGGAGATTTCGTGAACCCGCCAACCCGAGGATCCAAAATTGGGTGACAAGGGTTCCCTAGAAGTCGTGAGGCCCCGATGGTCAAATTGTATGTCTCAGAACTTTTGAATGCATAATGTGTAACACAGAAGAGGGGACAATCTGGGAGTCTGACAGTCAATTTTTATATTACAGAGGTCTGGGTGTTGTTTGTAGGTCACAGAACAATGGAAGTGCAGTCTAGAGGCTGAAATAATTAATGTGCATTGGGAGGGCATGAATGTGGCAGGGATGGAAGGGAGCGATAAATTCTTTGAAACTTTTCATGAACCCAAGTAGAGTGAATCTTGTGAGTTGGAGGAGATCATGGTGGAATTGCAGATCATAGAATTTTTGGGTGCAAGATGTATATCATGGAACACGGGGAAAAAAATTGGTAAGTATGGAAAGGAAAGACAGTCGTTCGGAGTATCGTAAATGGTGGTTTAATGCGTGTTAATGGGATATGTCCTTGAGGTTTTTTCTTGTTAATGCCAATTTTTTTATACCAGTGTGTTGAGTTGTCACTAGTAAAACCATAATTAATGTGCATTGGGAAGGGCACAAAGGTAGTGGGGATGGAAGGTAGCGATAGATGCTTTGAAACTTTTGTGAAGCTGGGTAGAGTGAAGCTTGCGAGTTCGAGGAGTCTAGGGTGGAATTGTAGATCACATAAGTTTTGAGTGCAAGATGTATATCACGGAACAAGCAACAACAGAGTTCGATAGTGCCAACCCCAGAAACTGGGCCATAAAATTGGCTAAGTATGGAAAGGAACAATGGTCAGTTGGACTCGTGATGTGGGGATATAGATGGAGATGAATATCTGTTAGTTCGTCAACCCAGGAACCCATGATCATAGAAAGACGACTAAGTATATAGATAGAAAGGGATAATAGAGGGGAACAAGAAAAGGGAAAAAGGGGTAAGTATCTCACAGAACAACATCTACTATTTGTTTATTAATGTCAATCTTTTCGAACCTTTGGTGAGTTCTCACTAGTAAAAGCATAAATTGCAGATCACAAAATTTTTTTGGGTGCAAGATGTATATGATGGAACATGGGGAATACATGTTCGATAGTGCTAACCCAGGACCCGATGGTCAGATAATTGGATAAATATTGAAAGGGACAACGGTCAATCAGGCTCATGATGTGAAGATATAGATAAAGATGAGCATCTGCCAATCCGCCAACTCAGGAAGCCATGATCATATAAATGTGACTAAGTATAGAACTAGAAAGGGATAATATAGGGGAAGAAGACAAGGGAAAAATAAGTAAGTATAGAGGAGGGAAAAGAAAGGGAGAAACTGACATTTAGTCTCAGCTATGCAATATACTTGGAGGTCGACAAAGACAACTTCAAGTTTAAAGATAATTTGTTTATATTTATTCCAATAGTATTCATATTAATATATCTTAATAGATTATTTGTGGTCCAAATGTAAGCCATCTACCCATTTGTAGGGTGTTTTTCAGCTCGCAAATTTTGTTCAAACCCATAATCTATATAT
>ML788151.1:128367-140055 GCA_009831015.1 Picea engelmannii | reverse complement strand
TAAAGGCAGAAAGGAAAGGGGGCTCTGGAATGCATCCTCAGCCATAGATTTGGGCGGGTGGACTCTGTCCATCCATATCTGCTAGCTACTTTCCCTAATTCTCGTTCTCGCCCTAGCGTAAAACTGACATCTCTTCCTCACATCGGACGGTCGTTACAGACCCTGAGATTTCCTGAAGAAATCTTGTCCGTTCATCGGGACTTAGCCACATGCTATCGTCTCGACATTATGGGTCGGGATTTGTCAAGGCAAGAGCCCGAGTTTTTGTCAATGGAACTCCCGAATCCCCGATCCCCGATTTCCCAAAATGGGTAATCTCTCAACATGTCACCTCCTTAAATCAGACAGCTCACAACTGCTCTGGGGTTTCCACCATGGAAATTCCCGATCCCTTATCAACAGGAATCCCGATTCTGTGATTCCTGATTTCCCAAAATGGGAGATCTCATGACGCGTGGCCTCCATCAATCGGACGGCTCGGATCTATCCCGAGGTTTCCACAATGGAAAGTCCTGATCCCTTATCAACAGGAATCCTGATTCCGCAATTCCTGATTTCCCGAAATGGGAGATATTACGACATGTGGCCTCTGTTAATCGAATGACTCAGATCTATTCCAGGGTTTTTTGCCCCTATACACTGGGATCTTAACCCTCGGGTAACTCCTGACGGATCCAACGGCTGTCGGGTTTTTCAGCCGAGATTCGACGGCTCAGATAGATTCCTAACTTGTGGGCTCTCCCACGATTTTCTGAATGTGGAAAGATCCACGGTTCAGATACTCTCATGGACCTTGGAGATCTACGGTCCTAAACTCTTCTCTACCCATGAAGACACAGGAAAACAAAGTGGTAAGGCATTTAACGCCTACTTTATCCTACTAATCTAACGGTCGTGGGTGACTGCAGATTCCCGACAAAATCTCGTCCGTCGTTTAATACCTATCCAGGTTAATGCACTCAACCCTCCAGCTTCCTCTTACCAAATCTAATGATCATGAGTGACCACAGATTTCTCGATGAAGTCTCGTCCATTGATTCGTTACTTCATCCTTATGCTGCCATCTCGGGTTTTTTTTCAAGAGGGTTATTCCTCTTCGTGTAGGGTTATTAAGGCCTTACACCTTCACAATCACCTTCCCAATACTTGATGGGATTTTTCAAGGAAGGTATCTCTATGGGGAGATTCACTCAGGGTACTATCTGAGGTGGATAAGGGTATCGTTCACCCGAGAAATAGACCTGAAGTCTGAATTAGATCAGTACGCATGTAAATAAAAAATCATGAGGACATATGCAATATATAGTCTCTTCCATACAAATATACAACTACTAGTACTGATCAAAACATCTTACAGACATTCTTACAATGAATTCATTCACAGTTTCACAGCTTATGGGCATAATCATCAGAATAAATATATATATATATATATATATATATCAAGATGCCAGAGACAAAACACTTATCAGAAATAACACCAGGGTTTATGCAACTACTGAAAGGGGTGCTAGTTTCCACCCAACCGTAGGCTTAGCGACTCCCAGCGGATTTACCACTAGCCACCCCCGAGCTGAGACCACGATGCTGTGAGACTGCGTCTCTGTCTGTCAGTGACCAGGAGAGAAGGTTACTCTCCTTCCTCTCTGCTATCACTCACTCTGCGTATTGCCAAAGTTATCCCCTCACGTCTTCCCCCACAATTGCTTCTACCCCACGCCTTATCCTCTTGCGAGGTTGCGTGTGGTGCGATTACCCTCACGCTGGTTAGTCATGATGGCTCTATGGATAGGCAGTTCACTTCCCCATCCCTCACTAAGCCATCTACCTACCAACCTGCAAGTCATTTAATTCAGGGCCAACGAGCTGCTTTTGGTTCTCCGGGCCAGTGGAGTCCAAATACGGTATTAGTTCTCGGTGGAAGTTAATGCCACCTTTCTAGGTGCCTTCCACTGCCATCGTGGTCTCTTTTTCTACACATCCCCTCTCAGCAGTCCTGCAATAAAATTCAAAATGTTATTCACATTCATTGACCTTTTCCTCAAGGTCCATTTACATCACATATTCACATTTATGAATTTGCCATAGTTCTTGGCCAGTCCCGTTATTTTTACAAATTGGGGGAAACAGGGTGTTACAGTTACTTTAAAGCATGTGATTAAAGTACAATGAGTGCAAATTGATGGAATAAATGTACATGTGTGAGTGCACAATGTAAATTCATAATAAATTGAAGAACACATGGCCCACACTAAGGGGGGGGGGTTGAATTAGTGTGTGAACTATTTTAACTATTTCTTCCTTCAAGTTGCCAATTAAAACATAATGAACAGATTAATAACAATCACATCATAATTATAATGAACACAAAGACACTGAATTTTTTGTATAAGCTTTTGTATAATAAATATGAACATAGTAATATGAATATGTCATCGAGGATTTTCTTTTTAGCACCAACTAAAGTTCTAGCACCAACTGAAATGAGAAGCACTAACTCCTCAGAGAGCACCAACTCTCTTCCAAGACCCATCTTGGCGTAAGACCCATCTTGCTACAAGTCCCAGCTTACTGATAGAACCCAATCTATCCAACTAGAGTTTATTAAGCTCTAGTAGTAGTGATTCATTGTAGAATCAACTAGATTTTATGATCAGAGGTATACTATAAAACTCTTATCGCTGCCTTTCATCTTCTCTCTGTAATTCATATTTTCTTTCTTCTGATATCTTCTCTGAATCTGCTTCAACTTATTTAGCTTCTGTTATGAACTGCATTTTATCTTCTTTTTGTTATTCACATTTTCTTTTCTCTGAGTTATTCTTGGAATCTGCTTCGGTCTTTGATCTTCTTTTTTGAGGTACATAGACACTTTCTTCTCACCTCTTTTTCTCATTTATATAATCTTCAAACATGTGTGAAATTTAAAACAACGTGTCCCTTTATTTGAACTATTGTACCTTTTCATTTAAAATGATAAACTAAACATTAATTAATATCATTTTTCTTTTTTATTATTTCTTCATATTTTCATGATTTATTCTGTTTTAATCATGACTGTGTATTGGTTCATTTTTGTCACGAGTTGATCACAGACGTGGATCAACTCATTAGATCATACTCTTGTTTCTGCTGCATTCTTGGCTCACCAACAGACCATATTCGATCATCACGCCTCTTGATTAATCAATCTTATTTACTGTTTATTTATTTTACAGTGAAGGTTTTCCATAAATTGATCACAGTCATGGATCAATTTAATCCTTTATACTCGATATCAAATATCTTTTACTTCACAGAGACCAGATTCTGTAAAGGCGCTTCCTTCAAGCCATTTCACAAGACCGCGCATTACAGAACCATGAACTTACCGAATATAGCGATGTATAACAGTTTCTTTTTAAAACTTCTTATGTCACTTGACTAATGGCATAGAACCACATGCTTAGCAATTTCGGAAACACATTACAATCTGCCCTTTCAAACTTCTTTACCATATGACCAATGGCGGTGACCTCACGCTTAGGTGAGACAAGTGCATGAGCACTTATCAAATGAATGGACATGATTCATTCTCCCGATACGATGGACAATTGACGGGGTTTCGGTACTTTGTCGTTTTGAGTCTTCGTGACTCCATTGTATTACCAAACTCCTGATCACGATATTGTCGATCAGTTCGGATGACTCATATTATCCACTGAGATGGATGGCTCACGGCTCACGAGGTTTCGGCTTTTCATCCTTCGGGACTTCGAGACACTTCTCTTTACAAACTCCCGGTTGCGATATCACTGATATGATCAGTCGGTTCACGTCTCTTCCATGGAAGAGATCAATGATCCACCTTAAACCTTAATATAATCCCTTCTTTCCTTAATCGAACGACTGTGTATTAATCAGGCGTTGAGATGTGTGGCTACTGGGATTTCGTCATTTTCTCCTTCGAATATTTGTGACCTCCAATAGTCCCTTTCGGCATTCGGGACTTCGTGATGTTGGAGTTTTTTCTTACAACGAAAAACTCTTGAAGTGGTAACTCTCGATACTATGGATCATCTAACGCGTGTCCCTTTCGGAGTTTCGACATTCGAGACTTCAAAATTATAGAGTATTTTCTTAGTAGTGAAATATCCCGAAGTAGGACTCCCGGAGTAACGTAATAGCTTATGTCACTTGATGACGTGTCACCAGCCTATTAGCTGCCACGTGTCATACATATTCATGATTTTCATGTGCCTGAAATGTTGTATCAACTTGACACTTGTTAGTGTCTTATTGTGCCACGTTTCCTTAGATGACATGGTTTTCTAAGTCATTTTGCCTTGGTTCAAATCCAACGGCTCTCCAATGCTTTCAAGCTCCGATGGCCCATGATTCTATCGTGATTTCGCGTTTCGCTATTTGGAAGGTTAGCACTTCCAGTTTTTTACTTTCTAATCAACGAAGTGTTGAACCAATGCCATGTGTCCTCTGGCTCAACGACCATGATTCTTTCTCGATCCAATGGTCTGGATTGGATCGCGAATTTGTGTTTCGGTATTTCAAGCAACATGCTCCGTTCTCTCAACTCACAATCTTCGAATTCCCGAAATCCGGTATGCCACTCTTGTTAGATCGACAACCCTCGTCGCTCCTCCTGATCGATGGTCCTTATCTTATCGTGATTTCATGTTTTAGTATTTCAAAGGTTAGAGCACCTCCCTTCTTCCATTCCTGATTTCTCGATATCTTCTTATGTTGGATCAATGGTCCACGAACCTCCATGATCCAATGGTCCAGATCATATCGCGATTTTGCGTTTCACGAGTTCATGCAACACTATTTTTGACTTTCTTGATCTGTGAGTCAACAAAATTACAATCACTTGCCACATTTCCTCTTGATCCAACAGATCAAATAATTTCGCTGCTTTGGAGTGTTAACTAACTCCTGGGCTTATCCTCCTTGCATCTCCACTGGATCCGATGGCTGACGGGTATTCTTGAAGCAGATCAATGTTGGTGATCTTTCAATGGCCTTCAAGCCCACAATCACTCAAATGATCGATGTGCGTTGTATCAGATGATCAACATGGTCAAACTCTTTGATCGGATGACTACTGAGATTCTCATTCTGATCAGACGGCTGCTGAGGTTTCTTCACTCTAATTGGACGGTTGTTGAGGCTCTTCATTCACTAACTCTCATGAGCTTTAATATAGTCAGTCGCTAGTTCTCCCGAGCTTTGATCTCTTCGTTTTATAACCCTCCTGATATTTTATTATAGGATTGTTGATCCTATCGTGATCAATAATCACGAATTTCTTTGGCAACCTGATATACTGTGCAATGCGCTCTTCCTTCTGAGCTTTGGTCTTCATACTGCTCACTCGTCTTGTTTGCTCCTCCTCCCGAGCTTGCACTTTTCCTTCTTTGTATAATGTATGACATCTTTTGCTGATTGATATACTATTGACATCAATGACAATCTCATCTGTCATTTAACAAAAGATCATCTGATCGACTGTTGACATCAATGACTATTGACATCAATGACAATATTTCCAACATAAATATGCATGTTGATAATTCCTCATGGAACATTAGGTAAGAATTTGAGATGAAAAATATGAGGCTAACTCAAGAATTAAGTTCAATGTAAGACTGTTTGGATATGCAACAAGAAAGTTTCATGTTGAAGAGGTTCCTATGGGGGGGACTGTGTAAATAACTATGCTAGGAGAACAAATTTATAACCTTAATGATTGTTGAGAATTGGAAAGCGGGATGCAAATCCTATCTATATAAGAATCATGGATTACATTTTAAAATATCATGCATAAGTACCAAGACATGCAGACAAATGAGGACCAATCTGATCTCTGGTTGGGAAATGTGTGGAGTGCACAAGTTCATGATTCATTGTGAACAAGAAAATTGCTAATGTAGCATGTTGGATTATCCAAGAAGGTCAATGTGAACATGAATAAGACTACTCAAGAGATAAAACAAGTAAATACTGGGAGGGATAAATTGGGAAAGCAACGAAGGAGAAAGTGATTAATACTTCTCTCACTATGAAACTCTAAACAATAAGGCATAGTTGCATGCTTAAAAAGGACAACTGTGAAAATAATTATAGCTAGTAACTGAAAGATAGAATACTGAATGTGTTTAAATGAATGAGCTTGGTTAATATGCCTTGAAATTAATTCAGCGAGGTTGAAAATTCCCTGTTGGGAGAATCCATTAACTGTTTTCTTGTTGTCTATTAGGCTTCTCTAGGATGAGAAATTGATATGATGATGAAGGTAGATATTTTGGCATGAAAATGTTGAGAGATGCAACTGAAATTTGATTGTGGTTGCATGCATGAAAACATTGAGGACAATGTGATGGAGTGCATATATATATATATGCTAAGGCATATATTAAAATGTTTTACTGAAATAAATTGTTGGACATATTATCATTGATATGTTGTCATTGATGTCAACAATCGATGTCATTATGATGTGATGATTTGTTGTTATGATGAATTGTCATTGATGTCAATAGTATATCAGTGAACAAATAATGTCAAACAATATGCAAAGATCGAAAGAATAAGCTCAGGAGGAGGAGGAAACAGTATGCAGAGATTAATGCTCAGTAGGGAAAATGCAGTACAAAAGAAATTCATGATTATTATTGATCACAATAGGATTAAAAATGTTCCTATGATCAAATCTAAGGAGAATTAGCAAATTCATGATTATTGTTGATCACGATTGAATCAACAATGTTCCTATGATCAAAGCTCAAGAGAATTAGCGACTGACTATCAGTGAATAAAAGAATGCACAAAAAATTATTAAAGCTCGGAAGGAAAAGTGTAAGCCCGGAGTAAAAAGCCTCAGCAGCTATCCGATTAGAGTGAGAAGACTCAACATCCGTTCGATCAAGAGCATGACTGTGTTGATCGTCTCAATATAATGGACATTGGTCATATGAGTGACTATGGGTTTGAGGACCATTGGAGGATCGTGACCGTCGATCTGCAAGCCAGATCAACGACATGGATAAATTGCGGAGATCGGAAGGATAATTAAACGACTCGCTAGTTCCAATCCCACAATTGACCTAGATCATCAGATATCATAGATCCAAATATATACGACTACGGTTGATCCAACAAACAATGATATTAGGCCAGATTAAATCGTGACCGTTGGATGCGCAATTGCCAAATCTATGACAGGGATAGATTGTAGAGATTGAAAGGAGAATTAAACATCACGCTTGTTCCAATCCCACAATTAATCAGGACCTTCCGATATTATAGCTTCGAAGATCAACAATTGTGGTTGAATCTCCAATAGTGCGCATCTTCCCATTGCGGAGTTGGGTGACGAGTTAAAACACTCACAGATTATGGTTGCGCAATCATTCTTGATCATGGATCTGCTTCAAGAATCTTCACAACCGTTGGATCACTTTTGAGTGGAAGGACAGAATAAACAAGAAAAACAATTGAGAATTCGATTATGCAAATTCCCGTCAACCGTCGGATCAAACCCGATTCTCGTCAGTCGTCGGATAGTGTTAAAGTGGAAGGACATGATAAGCTAGCAAAGAGGCATGTAGAAAGATTGATGCGTTGATATATGATCCAGATCGAACGAAGATATTTCCCTTTGGGTATAAAGAAGCGAGGAGGTTATGCTCCAGAAAGTTTGAGATGTGAAATACGTGAATCCTGGAAATCTGAAATGAATAAGGACCATTGGATTTGGAGGACACATGAGGACCATTGGATCACAGCTATTGGTCAGTAGACTACATTAGCATTAACAAGTCAACAAGTACATGTGGCACAATAAAAAAATGACAAGTGTCAAGTTGATTCAACATCTCGGGTACGTGCAAATCAAAAATTTGAGTGACAAGTGGGAGCTACTAGGCTCATGACACATCATCAAGTGACGTAAGTAAGTGACATCACTCCGGAGGAAAGAAAGGGTTTGAGAATTGAAATATTCAAAGTTCGGAGACCCAAAGGAGATCTCGACTGTCGATATGATGTCAGGTGTATTCTCGACCGTCAATATACTATAGTGGAAGGATAGTGTAAGAAGAAATGTTAACTGACAGCAAGCAGTCTCCACTGTATTATGACTTACCATAGCAGGTGATCACTCTAGAGGAAAGACCCTGTTGAGATCTGAAATATCCGAAGTCTGAAGACCCGAAGTAAATGGTTGTCATCCAACTCAATGCTTGATTAAGTCCTGACCAATAGATTAAACCTTGTAAAGAATAAAATATGATGATTGATACGTTTCAGCGAAATAGACGTAAACCATCCGATCTGTTTGGGAGATCTGATTTAGAAGTTTTGAAAGGTTTCAAACTTAGAAGTTATGAAGGGAGAAATCCCGTCAGCCTTCCACCTCATTAGAATATTGAATCGTGACTATTGATTTGTTAAAGCGCTCAAGCACTCGTTTGGATTAGCATTTGGTCATCGCCACTGGTCATATAAAATAAGAAATAAATGTAAAAGATATTACAATGCTTAAATTGATAATCTCATGGTTCTATGCCTATGATAATATGGGTTGAATGAAGCACCTCATACAGGTTTCATTGGACAATAAGTTACACCAGAACAACACAATGATCAATTATGATCAAGTTGGTGAAACAAGAACGCAACAGAAGCATGAGTACGATCTAATGAGTTGATCCATGTCTGTGATCAACTCATGAGGACAAACAAACTAATACACAATCATGATTAAAATATAGTTAAAACATGCAAACATGAATAAAGAATAAAAAGGAAAATGATATTAACTAAAGTTTAAGATTATCATTTTAAATGAAAAGGTACAATGGTTAAAATATGAAAAGACACCATGATTCAAATTTACACTAGTTGGAAGACTATATAAACAAAAGGAATGGTGAGAAGATAAGTGTACTGGAATTTGTTGAAGTATATATATTTATATATAATGGATTAAATGAAAATTCATTCTATCAGGTTGTTACTTGTTTACAAGCTGGGTCTTTCACTTCGAGCCGTTGATCCATGATCCAGATCGAACAAAGATCTTTCACTTCAGGTATAAAGAAGCGAGGAGGTTACACTCTGGAAAGTTTGAGATCTGAAATACACGAAGCCTGGAAATATGAAATGAATAAGGACCGTTGGATTTTGAGGACACACAAGGACCATTGGATCAGGGCTATTGGTCAGCAGACCATGCCAGCATGAACAAGTCATCAAGACTACGTCAACATGGACATGTGGCGCAATCAGACAATGACAAGTGTCAATTTGATTCAGCATCTCAGGTACGTGCAAATCAAAAATCCGAGTGACACGTGGTAGCTACTAGGCTCATGACTCGTCATAAAGTGACGTAAGTAAGTGACATCACTTTGGAGGAAATAAAGGGTATGAGACTTGAAATCTTCGAAGTCCAGAGACCCAGAGGAGATCTTGACCATCGATCTACTACAGTGGAAGGATAGTGTAAGCTTAAATGTTAACCGATAGTAAGCAGTCTCCACCATATTATGACTTACCATAGCAGGTGATCACTATGGAGGAAAGACCCCATTGAGATCTGAAATATCTGACGTCCGAAGACCCAGAGTAAATGGTGGCCATCCAACTCAATGCTTGATTAAGTCCTGGACGTCAGATTAAGCCTTGTAAAGAATCAAATCTGACGATTAATACATTTTATAATAGATGTAAACCGTTTGATCTATTTAGGAGATCTGATTTGGAAGTTTTGAAAGGTTTCAAATTCAGAAGTTTTGAAGGGAAAAGTCTCGTCAGTTGTCCATCTCGTCAGAAGATTGAATCATGATCATTGATTTGTTAGAGCACTCAAGCACTCATTTGGCTTATCATTTGGTCACCATCGTTGGTCATATGAAATAAGAAATAAAGGCAAAAGATAATACAACGCTTAAATTGATAAGCCCGTGGTTCTATGCCTGTGATCATATGGGTTGAAGGAAGTGCCTCATACAAGTTTTATTCGACAGTAAGTTACACCAGAACAATACAATGATCGAATATGATCAAGTTGGTGAAGAGAGAACACAACAGAAGCACGAGTATGATCTAATGAGTTGATCCATGTCTGTGATCAACTCATGAGGACAAACGAACCGATACATAGTCATGATTAAAATATAGTTAAAACATGAAAACATGAATAAAGAATAAAAAGGAAAATGATATTAACTAAAGTTTAAGATTATCATTTTAAGAGAAAAGGTACAATGGTTCAAATATGAAAAGACAGAATGATTCAAATTTGTTGGGCCCTTTGTTTTTGGGAAAGAATTGTGCAAGTTTTGATTAAGCATGAGTTGTGCAAACTTCATCAGAAGCTGAAAGAAAAGAATAACATAAAACAATTGCGGGAGCTAGCACAACACCAGCTAAGCAACAAACAGTTGCAACAGAACAAGAAAGCGAGCAAGCTGAATAGAAAGACATAACCCAGCTATACATAGGACTAAACATATATGTAAGGAGGTTGGTCCTCGAGGTAGAGTCGATATATCAAGTTGTTGTTATGTTTATTAGCAATCCAAGGTTTTGGTGTTAGCTAGTGAAACTTGATGTAAGAGACAACCCAGAGTCTGTACTGAGCATCTCTATGTAGTCCTGAATCTGTAATAAAGGAAAGATCTGAAAGCTAATATGAAGAACCAAAATTTCAAATATGATGTGTCTTTATATGCTACTTATGCATTGCATTATTCCTTTATGATTTATGAGTTCTGTCTAATGGTTCTATGGTTAATCGTTGTTCATACTATAAGTAGGTTTGGTTCTTGCATTTAGATGGTTTTGATCTAATAATGTTGATTGCACAAGAACAAGGATGAATTCTAAATGCTCTATGGATCTTCCTTAGTCTTCTTCCTACCCTTCCCTATATATCTGTCTCAACAGTGCTTCAAGTGAGACTTCTTCTCTTCGGAGGGGATGAAAATGCCAGCACTCTAGACTACACGGTGCCTTTTGCTGATAACTTGAGAAGAACCCTTGTCTGACCAAATTCGCACCAAAAAAATGGTTTCGTTGCCGGGACCTGTATTAAAAGGGAACTTGTAGGAAGAATGCTACCACCGATCCATAGATTTGGCAGTGAGAAATGGTAGGAAAGAAACTGTAACACCTTCATATGGAAATAATTGGAACTAAGAAGAAAATCGATGGGAACTACTCAGGAAGTGATCTTTTACTCAGAAATATCAAGCGACCAGTACGAGATCTCCTGGGTTAAATTCCCGGAAGAATTTTTTCACAGGATAAAGAGACTCCAAGAAGATCCAGAGTTCCAGGGATGAGTCAAGAAGATCTTCGCATGGGATACTGACAAGTTAGAAACACTCCATAGGTTAGATTTCCCAGTCACGCGAGCCGTATATTTCTGGGTTACTACCACGATAAAAGGATACATAATTGAATTTGTAGTTGAGAACCACCAGTCTTTCTCGTGGGTAGAAGAATTTTTCAAGAAAGGCTCAAGGGGAAGAATTTTAAGAGAAATCCCCATGTGGATTAAATCCTTCTTGGCAGAGGAAGGGATGTTGACTATATCCTCGACCGAGATGGTAGCGTAAACACCCTCGCTTGGGGTAGGTCGAGAAGGGGTGAGAGTCATGGCATGAGAGAGGGGAAAGGTTC
>ML788151.1:74368-114831 GCA_009831015.1 Picea engelmannii | reverse complement strand
GATAACTGATATGTCGGTTCTCACCCTTTTGTTTCCACAGCTCCTCTTACTATCAACCTACTAACATACCACACCAAACTAAGTGCATTCTAAAACTAATCAAGACAACTATCTAACTTACCGTTTAAACAGCTCCCCGGCAACGGCGCCAAAAATGTTAGGCTGTTATATTACAGTATTTAATGACCTAAAACACTGAATTGTCAAACCAGGGCAAGTAAACTTAGAGCTGTTACACTGTATGTGCGGGTAAGATTCTAATCCCTATCTAAAGACTATTCTTAGAAGAAAACAAAAACTCACTCTTAGAAACTCAATCCTAATGACTATCTTGAAACTTATCATCTCCTATGTAATTCATCAACAGAAAACAATCTTATGCCTAAGTGCAGGTGCTTCTATTTCTACTCTAATGTAATTTCACAAGACTATCTACCACTATCTTTAATCATATAATCATCATTGTTTCTATCTAAGCCATAACATAAAGAGTATTTCCTAAAATTCTTTTAATCTAAGCATCGAAAATAAATCTAAATTTATCCACAGGAAAACAAAGAAATATCCTACTTACCCTACTAGTACCGGAAGCTCCCTCTAATTCAATTGCAACCTAACTATCCTAACAAAACAGAGTAATCTAACTATCCTAACCAAAGCAAAGCAAATTCAAACTCTAAGTTACGTTCAGATTGAAAACTGGAAACAAAGCAAACCTAGTTCATGCTCTAAACTCTACAGGAATCAACCATGCTTTCAACACTCATCAACGTAGAAGATATTAATATGCTGGAAATGATACAGTTGAAGAATAATTTAAGCAAGAATCTGAACAAGTTAATTCCCAAACTCTAAGCTAACATGCATGCAAATCATAAGATACTGAAATAAACTAAATCTAAGACAGAGAAAAGAAGTGACTTGAACCTGTTTGGCGGGCCCAACCAAAAGGTACAATCGCCGAAAGGAACAACCAGAACTACTCAAATCATTCTACGCAAACACTGTTCATGCTTCATGCTCCATTTACTCAGAATAAATAACTCAAATCGTATGACAGTAAAGTAACATAACACAAAGGCAGATTGTATTCAGAAATGTGTATCATAACATAACATAACCCAACATTTCTTAAGAGTGATCTTCTGTTTATATATATCCTCCTCAAAAGTAGTTTAAAGAAAAAATACATTAATTCAAGCGGATCCCAGATCCGGAAATAACTCGAGATCAGTTAAAAGCGGTCTTCACATCTTCGTGACACGTAGTGTCACGAAGTGTGAGTCATGAAATATTACAACTCTGTTCTATAATTTTGCCTTGAATTGGCATATGAGTGATGACTCCATCTATCATGTAAACCGCACTGTCTCCCATTCTAGACATAACACGCGGATCTTTAGCAGCTTCGTTGGTATCTCCACGGGGTGCGAGCTAGTACCTGGTACTGGAAAATCCTGTTTCAAATGGAAATAGTACCTAACTCAAGCCACATTAGTTTCAATATTAATTTAAAGTATAAAAATACATAAAAATAACTTGAAACATAAAAATACCTTGAGTAGCCCCATTGAGTGGTAAAGAGATGTCAAGTGTGTCATAACAAGGCCAAAAGGGAGTGGTATTGGGTATGGAAATGGAGGTCTTTGTGATATAATATAGGCAAAAACATGGTCAAAACTGGAGACCAAAAGCCATCAAAGAGACCGAGGGGAACAAAGAAATCTAAAACACTATACCTAGCTAGATCGATAGCTCCTACAATCACCCATTAAAACTACAGAGACTCAACATAGGGACCAAGGAGCAACCCAAAATAGCTTTGGTGGGTGATTACTGGGATGATCAAACTAGTCAGGAAATACAAAGTTTACTACGGGAATACGAGGATTTGTTCCCAAAGACTTTTTCAAAGTTGAAGGGAATCAAAGGAGTTATGGGAGAAATTAAGATAGAGTTAAAACCAGGATCCAAGCCTGTCAGAAATAGGCCATACCATCTTAACCCGAGAGTAAAAGAGAAAGTTAAGAAGGAGATTGATAAAAATCTAGAAGTCGGTCTCATTTTTCCAGTAGAAGAAGAAGAATGGGTCAACCCGATAGTCATCTAGATCAAGAAATATATTGAGGATATTAGAGTCTATGTGGACTACAAAATCCTCAACTCTATCTGTGTGCACGACCCTTTCCCAACACCCTTCACCGATGAGGTCCTAGAAAAGGTTGCGGGGAAGGAAGCATACTCATTTACAGATGAATTTTCAGGATACCATCAAGTTAGGATTGCTGAAGAGGACAAGAGGAAAACCACCTTCATTACCAAATGGGAATCTTTTACATATAATGTGATGCCATTTGGTTTAAAGAACGCCCCTGCGGTTTTCTCCAGGATTGTGATAGAAGCCTTTAGAGAGTTCATTCACAAGTTCATAGAAGTCTATATGGATGATTGGACAATATATAACATGATGAAGGAAAATGTAGCACTGCTAAGGCTAATGTTCGATAGATGCCGAGAGTTACAAATCTCATTAAATCTTATGAAGTGTATCTTCTGTGTTCCACATGGAAATTTGTTGGGCTACATAGTCTGTCGAGAAGGAGTACTGGTAGACCCAACTAATGTTGCAGTCATTATGAATATGCTGACACCTACGAGCATTAAACAGTTGCGCTCCACACTAGGACATACAGGCTACTATCACAGGTTCATTCGGAGGTATGCCAACATTATTGCACCTCTGGAAAAGCTCTTGAAAAAGGCTGAAACATTTTGATGGACTCCTGAATGTGACAAATCATTTGAGACAATTAAGGAGAAGCTCATTAGAACACTGATCCTGATATTCCCAATCTGGGATAAAGAATTTCATATCCATGTAGATGCTTCAGGAATTGCTCTAGGAGCTATCCTAACACAACTTGGAGATGGAGCTATGGATCACCCTATCTACTTTGTGAGCCGAAAGCTATCACAAGAAGAGTGAAACTACACAACAATAGAATGATAAGGATTAGAAATGATCTATGCTTTACATAAATTTAGACATTATCTGTTAGGACCACATTTTAAATTCTTTACTGATCATTCAACACTAAAATACCTAGGTAACAAACCTATGTTGGAAGGGAGAATTTGCAGATGGCTGCTGTTATTTCAGGAATTTTCCTTTGAAGTCATCATTAAACCAGGATGATGCAACATCGGACCCGACCATATATCCAGACTAGACTCAGGAGAAAGTGGCAGAGCAGTCGATTACCAGCTCCTAGATGCAGATTTATTCAGAATCGAGGCCATACCAAAATACCTGGAGGACATAGAAGTCTTTCTCAGCACAAGAGCATTCCTTGAAACATATTCTGCAACCCAGAAATGCCATATGGTCGTCAGAGCAGTAGATTATCAACTGATTGCTAACCAATTGTATAAACTAGGGCTGGACAACATCCTTAGATGATGTGTCCTAGATCATGAAAGGCAGGATATACTCTGGGAATGCCATAGTGGAATCGCACGAGGACACATAGGAGGAAAGGAAATGACACATAAATTTCTACAGGCAGGACTTTGAAGGGCAACACTTTTCAAGGATGCAAAATCATATGCTAGATCATGTGATGTTTGTCAATGGGTGGGCAAGCTGTCATGACGAGATGAATTACCACTACAACCAGTTAGAGCTCTACAGGCATTTGAGAAATGGGCAGTTGAATTCATTGGGACAATCAACCCTACAGCCAAACATTCAAAGGCAAGATACATCATTACCGCAACCAACTACCTTACTCGTTGGGCATAAGTAGCAGCGGTACAGGATTGTTCGACATATACCACTGCCAGGTTCATTTTTGAGAATATCATTACTCGCTTTGGATGTCCTAGGAGCCTAACCAACGATCAGAGAGCTCACTTCATTAGCAGCACCATAGCAACACTTACCGCAAAATTTTTGATTCAACATCACAAGAGAAGTCCATACCACCCACATGCTAATGGAACAGTTGAAGCCTTCAACAAAATCCTGAAAAAGGGACTAAAAAAAGTATGTTGCGCAAACTGAGAGGATTGGGATGATAGAGTTCCAACGGTACTATGGGCCTATAGGAAAACAACAAGGAAAATCCACAGATACACAAGTGGCAGTGGTGCCTGCAGAGTTCATCACCCCAAGCATGTATATTACACAAGCCACATGTATGACAGAAGAAGACTCAGTGGTGCAAATACTTGCAGAGCTACAAGAACTCGAAGAAACCAGATTTTTGGCAGACTTCCATCAGTCGGTTGAAAAGGAAAGACAGAAAGCTTGGAATGACCGCCACATTAAAACCAAGGTATTTATACAAGGATACAAGGTGTTACTCTACGAAAGCCAATACCAAAAGCATCCTGGCAAGCTGTGTATGCACTGGTTGGGACCCTTCATAGTTGGAGAGATCCGATTATCAAGAGCAGTTCAAATCGCGCAACTAGATGGTGTGCTACGACCAGGATGGGTGAATGGAACTTGCCTGAAGCCCTACCTCTCCCGAAACTGAGAAGAAGATAAGTCGCTCCAATTCGTCGGAGCTTGCACAATAGTTAGATTTGAGTTTTTGTTTTCTTTCAAAAAAAATAAAATAAAAATTCTTCTATGTTAATAAAGTCCATGAGCACAGTGTTGTGCCATAACACATAGTTCAATTTTGTTGTTTAAGTGTTGGTTGATACAGAGCTGATGACACAGCAGTACCGAACCTGAAGTATGAAAGCTCCACTAACGAAAATCATAAAAAATGATGGGGACAACCTTTGTGGTTGAAGGGGCCATGCAACCAAATCCAATCTGAGTTAAAGGCCATGCACACCTAGTCCAATCACACCCTTTAATGACATTCTGGTACTCCGACTGTCGGCTATTACACCATAAAGCTACATTATGCCAAGATACCATCGAAATTCACGCTGGGACACCCACCCGCCAAACAGAAAGGTCTCAATTCGGCCATGTCCCTATTCCACTCAGACGAGTAAATACCAAGATCGCCTAATCAAATTCCCCTGATCAAATTGTCCTATCAGACAACTCACACCCTACTGCGTCTATACGGTCATAATAAGGAGCAATTATTGCTAAAACTTACCCATTAAGCCTGACATAAAATTCTCAGAACTCAACTGAAAAAGTATTGTTTCCAAAAAAAACATAGATATTTCTGAACCCAGCCATGCAGACCAGTTAAGGACCAGTGCCAAAACTGCAAACAGAGCCTTATTTCTAAAAACGACCATAGATGCGCTCATGCTAAGAGAAACAACCAGCCGAAGCACCATGACTAAAGAAGCAGTACCAGATGAGATTTGTGACCCCCGGGTTGATATTATAGGTGATCTCAAAGGGAAGATAGAACAGGTCAAGCTACTTGACCTTGACCTCACGGGTTCAATCCTGTTTCCATAGATGCACCTAGACATGTTTTGGGAGTTAGCCTCGGATGGAACAAGAGATATGCACTTTAGACCAAAAAAGGATTTCATCAACCTATTCAACTCCACTATCATGAACCTGAGAGACTTACCAATCTTTGGCACCACCGTCGAAATTGCGCACTGCATGAAGTTCTTGATAAGAAGAGTGCACGACATAAGCCTATGGTTGGATAAGAAATATCCAATCCATGCACAAGATATCCAACAACTTACTGGACTATCCTCTTAAGGAGATGATGTGTTGAAGGGATTTCAGGGACCCAAAAAGCATGGGAAGAAGAAATGCGAGCTTAGCCTGTACGAGAAGTTTAACACCAAGCGAGGAGGACGCACAACAGTCATTGAGCCAATACTACCCGAAACAGTCTGGATTGGCTGCTATGTCATAGCCATCAAGGTTATGAGGTCCTATTATAAGGGAGAATGCACCTTAGATGCACTATTAGTTTCCAACTTCTTCCATTAGGGAGAAGTATTCAACTGGTGTAGCTTCTTGTTGGAGGAACTACTCAAAGCTTGCGAGGAGGCACAGGAGAAAGGAGGCACCTTTAACTATGGATATCTGCTTGTGTAATTCATGATGCTCAAATGGAAGTCACCGGTGGGCAAACAACTGACAATATTGGATAAAGGGCGCCTGGCGAAAATGTTTGAGCCATGGAAGTCTAGACTAGACTCGGAGAACACAACACTCAACAATGCAACATCCACCAAATGGCACAATGCTATGATCTACGCAACACAACAGCTGCGTATCCCATAGGAGATTCTCCATAACAACACGAGGAATATTGCCTTTAGCATGAATCGGCACAACACCTGTGTCTGGCCGAGACATGCCAGCCGAGAACATTTCCATACAGGACTGCTACCATTTTATCTAGATGAGGAATAATTCAATAAGGAGGTCATGTCATGGCCTGGATTTAAATGCGACCCATGCAAATTTGGAATGCATTACATTTTGCTGACCGATCTAAGTAAGAAAAAATACAAGGAAGCAGGAGAGGGATCGAGCTCAGGCCCCGAGCAAAAAAATATAGACACTCCGACACAGAATGATTCTGAGGAAGAAGAAGAAACACCGCAGCTGGAACAGAGTAAAAGATCCCCCCCCCATAACTGCCATCCAATGTCATGCTATCAAGTACATAGGTCAACTAGATCTTGGGTGCTATGCTTACCACTGAACCGATGAGGAAAAGGCCCAGAATGGGGGTCTCCCCAAACAAACCCATGAATCCACAACCCCTCACATCTATTGCTCCCTGGACCCATGCCATGACCAAATCCACCACCATCATTGACATCCAAGATGACCCAAACCCTAAACCAATCCCGTCAACAATCGTTGTTGAGAAGCCTCCACTACCACTCCAACTACCAAATCTCCTCACCACCGCTCCACATTAGACCACAACCTTACATCAGATGTAGCCGACCAGACAACCAAAGAATCCCTCAATCCTAGCTCAGAAATGACCAACCCCGACCCCAAAGTCTTGGAGTAAAATACGACGCTAGATGTTTCGAATCCAAGCATGCAGGAATGACAACCTGAGTCTTCCGCACAGGAAGAAGACACTAGAAGAAGAGAAGAGTCGGAAGCCAAGTGTACCCAGCAAATTACCTCACCACCCAAGGGTGAGGATGCCCAAGAAATCATGATGCATGATGTAGAAGTGTTGGAGGACACGGAGATACCAGATGCGCCCAATGAGCCAGACTCAACAATAGACTAGGATACAACAACTAGGCAAGCACAAATGGAGCAAGTCCTCCAGAACCCCCAACAATGTGCAGACTTGATGTGGATTTGCATAACCATAACATAGGTTCTGACATTTCTGCACAAATATATAAGATTGAGGATTGCACCAGCGCCACCAACGAAAGAGGAAGTAGAAACCTGTTCGGACCACTCAACGGCCAACAGACTCCCTTTACAGACAAGAGAACCCATTGATGCAGCTTCGTCAACCACCAACCTGGTACAATGGCCAACATCACAGTTGTTCGGACTAATCAGAGCCTCCACAGACCAACTAGAGCAAAGGCTCCAGGACACTGAGATCTCAGCCGAGCTCGCCAGAAAAGAACAGTGATATGCATAAACATGTAGAATGAAAGAAAAGCGTGATTGAATCCTAGCCTAGTGCAAACTAGAAAAAGTGCAGGAAAAACTTGTAGAATCCTGGCCAGAGATTCAGAGAGTTGCGCCCGACCTACCTGAAGCCAGTGAGATAAGAGAACCAGAGCAACAGATCGAGTTGTTACAAGTGTCATGGACACAACTCGCAACACATATAGAGAAGAAACAAGCAAAGTTACAACAAGTCCATCATGAAGCAGAACAATAGCCTCGACAGCTGCAGGAACAAATGCAAAAGATCATACTGCAAGGAAACAATGCCCGAGCGGAACTACATAAGAAGACAACGGACTGCACCAAAATATTTAAGGAAGTCAGCGATTGGATGAGCATCATCGCTCAACGGAATCAATTCCTGGAAGAATTGTGCACCCGGATCTAGGGGCTCAACAAGGAAGTTGCGGTCACAATGGACCCCATAGAGAAGCAACAAAAGTTCGATCAGATCTAGTAGGCTGACAATGAACTCAATTCACTCTATGAAGCACAGTCTGTAGCCAAGAAAGAGATGCGTGATTTTTGACCGGTAATTCAAACCGCCTATATGAAAATGCACCATATCGACACAACAACCGACTCCGAATGGAACTCGTTGGTTGCATCCAAGCCAAAAGAGTACAACAAAGATACGACCCAACAATTCCTGGCAGAAGCATCACTCCTCACCCGTAAATGGCAGGTCAAAGTTGAAAGCTTTCACGAAGTAAAGCACAGAGCATTAGAGCTAGTTCCAGAATTGGGTCCTTCGTTTGAAGAGGTAAAGGAAGAAATGACACAAACAAAAGATCTCAAAGAAGAAGAAAATACGGACAAGGGAAAATAATAGTTTCTCCTAGAGAATGTGAAAGAACCAATAGCTTGACTAGAGGACAAGTCAAGGATTGTGGTTGGAGCATGTTGGCCCCTTCATTTTTGGGAAAGAATTGCGCAAGTTTTGATTAAGCATGAGTTGCGCAAACTTCATCAGAAGATGAAAGAAAAGAATAACATAAAACAATTGCGGGAGCTAAAACAACACCAACTAAGCAACAAACAATTGAAACAAAACAAAAAAGAGAGCAAGATGAATAGAAAGACATAACCCAACTATACATAGGACTAAACATAGATGTGAGGTTGGTCCTCGAGGTAGAGTCGATACATTAGGTTGTTGTTTTGTTTATTAGCAATCTAAGGTTTTGGGGTTAGCTAGTGAAACTCGATGTAAGAGACAACCCAGAGTCTGTACTGAGCATCTCTATGTAGTCCTAAATCTGTAATAAAGGAAAGATCCAAAAGCTAATATGAAGAACCAAAATTTCAAATATGATGTGTCTTTGTATGCTACTTATGCATTGCAATATTCCTTTATGATTTATGAGTTCTGTCTAATGCTTCTATGGTTAATCGTTGTTCATCCTATAAGTAGGTTTGGTTCTTGCATTTAGATGGTTTTGATTTGATAATGTTGATTGCACAAGAATAGGGATGAGTTTTGAATGCTCTATGGATATTCCGTAGTCTTATCCCTACCCTTCCCTATCTATCTGTCTCAACAACGCTTCGGGTGAGACTTCTTCTCTTCGGAGGGGATGAAAATGACAACGCTATAGACTACACGATGCCTTTTGTTGGTAACTTGAGAAGAACCTTGGTTTGACCAAATTTGCGCCAACAAAATTCACACTAGTTGGAAGACTATATAAACAAAAGGAATGGTGAGAAGATAAGTGTAGTGGAATTTGTTGAAGTATATATATTTATATATAATGGATTGAATGCAAATTCATTCTATCAGGTTGGTGCCTGTTTACAAGTTGGGTTTTGTATGCGGATTGGATTCCTCACATCTCAGTTGGATCTGAGATCAACAAGCTGGGACTTATTATGAGGGTTGGATTCATCATTTCTCAGTTGCATATGAGAACTACAAGCCGGGTCTTATAACAGAGAGTTGGGTCTCTCATAATTGTATGAAGATGATATTCAAAGATTGATCTTATGTATATATTCAAGTTAAATAAAGTATTTATTGTTTTATATATATTGATTGAGAAAATGAAATGAATATTTGTTGTTCAGTTAATTTTTGAAAAGTGGAAAATTGTCCAGAAGTTTTCTGACACTGATTCACCCCCCCCCCCCTCTCTCAATGTCAAGTACCCATTTCAACAAAAATTGTATGGTACATGCATTTTATTTTACATGATAGCTAATGTGAAATGTGAATTTGGTGATGTATGTCATGTGTAGAAAATATTGGAACTGTTAGGGAAGGACAACTGCCAATAGTAAACAAACTTAGATAGAGGTGAATGCAAGAAGGTTATTGATGAAATAAAATTGTGAAAGGGATTTTAGAAGTCCTCAGGGATCACCACTAAAGAGGTAATATCAGAGAAGGTGTTGGAAACTAGAACATGTATAAATATTCCGTGCCCATGTGGCATGAGAGGTAAAATGGGTTTGGGTAATAACCCCTTCTAAAATAGTCTATGTTTTGATTATGGATGATTTTAGGGGCTAAATTTATCTCATGGGCTAAATTTCCATGGTTTTTCCAAAAATGAGATTCACTATTTTAAAAATGATTCGCCCAAATTCTATAGGATAAAATTATTTTACCTTAAAAATCGCCAAAATTTTATAAAAACTATATAAAATCCTTAGAAATTTGAATATTTTTACAAAAATATCGCCAAACATTTATAGTTGCCATATGAAGGATTAGTAAGATTCGCCAAGGTTTCTACATTTTAAAATAAATTTCCATCCTTAAAATCATCCCTGGTTTTGATGGAATGCATGCGATATGAATGTCTGTTGTATGCCATTGATGCCCAAGTAGGGTATGATTCAGGGAGAAGAACTTGCATGATGGAGGTGTAAACCTATGGCAGCAGAGGATGATTGAAATCCTTGGAAAAACACGTGAACAAATATAAGTCATGAATACATTTGCCAATCAAGGAGTGATTGGGAAAAAAAGTGCTCTAAGATAGCACGATGATGTAAAGCAGTAAGGAAAATGCATGTTTGCATGAGAAGGTAGGTAATATACTACCCATTATGGAAGGAGGACCTACCAATACTCTATCAAAGTTGTAGCATAGTAAAGTGAGAAATTGGGTGGCCGTGGATGTTGGAACCTTGGTTACTAATGAAGAAAGAATGCTTGAATGCATTCATGTGAAACTTTTAGTTTCATGTATGCTGATTTGAGGTCATGATCATATGAAGCAGGAAAACACAATCCTACTGTAATAATACATGTGTATAAAACAACCATGTGGTAAAAGGTTGGATTAGTTTCAACCCACCAAGGAAAAGTGCGTAATATGAAAAGTAATAATTTGAAAATCAATACAGGGGTGCATTGTGTGTGAATGTGGCCATGGATATTGGCATATTGATTATATTCATTTTGATGTTGTAATGTCCCTTCTGTTACGACAACAATTAGTGAAGTACAAAATAGGTAAATGTTTTTTTTTTTTAACAAATGTTAGTACAAGTGAAAATGTGTCATATATTAATAACTACATGATCCATTTTATCAAAATAAAATGAAAGAAACATCACTATTATTCAATCAACCATATGTTATAAAGTTAACATAAGGAAGCTACCTGCCCAACCTATCCTGCATGGTTAAGACCTCCAAGACACATAAGCAACACTCAAGTCCATGATTCATCCGATTGATTTTGATCACTTAAGGCCTCAGGATTGGCAATTTTTCTAAGGAACAAGGAAGTTTCTAAATCCCATTAATTCAATCATACAATGATATTCAAGACTAGAATGATCAACATGCATAACCTTCAATTCATCATAGTGGAATAATAATCTACTCTACTTAATCAATCTTTCAAGAAATCCTTAAGTGTAATTAGAATAAGAGAATAATACATAAATATTAATAAGAACCACGTTAGCATAAGTACAATCTTAGTAGAATACATAGATCTAATCCTAATCACCAATTAGTGACTTACCAAGTCAAGTTCATCCAAGGTCAAGCATCATTCATCAAGTGCTACAAGCAACTATAACAAACACAATCTCCATTTAAGTCAACTATGTATCTTTATATTATGAAATATCTAATTATAGTTATATAAGGATTCTAAGGATGACCTAAATATATATTTATAAGGAACCATAAGAAGTTCAAAATCTTCTTAGCTCAAAATCTTCTTAGCACTACAACAAACAAGCTACTTTAAAATACTTATCCATATATAACACTAAAGAATTTAATCAGAATAAGTAAATATAAAAGTCAACCTACCCTACGTATCCATTTAAAAGAATAAAAAAAGACCCAAGTCTTTTAACAATATATAAAGAACTCAATACTAATTTACAATCCATTTAAGAATTAAGAAAACCAAAGTCTTATTAAACTATAAATAAAGCACTCAATGCTAACTTATAAATCTGTTTAAAAATTTAGGAAGATAAATCTTCATTAACAATAAATAAATAATATTCAAAGGCTAAATCAAATCTCCATAGTAAGGAAACAAAGAAGGAGTTCGAGAATCTATCCCATCCCTTGATATGGTGTGCAGAATAATCTGACATTCATTCCATAACTTAATCCGACACTCAATCCAAACCTTAATCTGCCACTTAATTATGATAATTTAAATTAAATTCAATGTGCAACAAAAAATATTTTATTAATTGCATAGCCTCAGAGGAAGGGGAAATAAATTTGATGCAGGGTCTATCAAGAAGTGGCAATGATAGGTAAAATATGAGTGAACGTGTATAGGCCAAGACAATTAATTCAATCATGAACTCACCACTCTCACAGTTAGCTCTGGAAATGTTACTACTATTTTAAAAATGAGGAAAAAACATTACTAAAATCAACTAACTAGAAATGGGTAAACCAGACATGAACAATTTAATTAACACTATTATTTCCAAGAGAGACGTTTCCATACAAAACCTATTCTGACCCTAGATCTGACACCTATTTCTTCATTTGATCTAACACCTGATACGACACTCGTTCCAGACTTAAAACATAACTAAATTTATGATAAATTAAAAATAAAATCAACAGGAAACAAAGATGAAATCAGAAATGGTTAAGCTTAAGGAAAGGACATTGAATTAATTACAGAGGTACTCAGGAAAGTCATGTTTTTTTGTAGCCTCAATTTCAATTCCAAAATAAATCCTAACATGCATAGATTTTTAAAAGTTCAAGCTTCAAAAAGTAAAGATCGATTTACAAGAATACCCAATAACACTTGCTTTCAAAACCACAATGATTCTAAAGGGAACCAATAGAACACCAAATTCGGATTTATAAAATTCAAAGACAATAAAAGAGGAATCAAAGACTCAATTGGTAATTTCTGGGTTATTCAAAAGATGGGGTAGCAGTCGCACAGAGTTACAAAAATTCCAAATCACAGGAAAAAATTAAGAATGGGATTCAACTTCGACTCAGATTTATACCTTACACAGGGATTCAAATTTAATGAGTAAAGCCTCCTATCCTTTTTCTATTGGAAACAGAAAATGGGAACCAACTCAATGTCAAATTTGATAAGGAAAGGATCTATATTAACCAGTCGTTCATCCAAGCAACATACACAAAATTTCAACCACGCAAAAAGATAAATTACTTACAAACATCAAGCCACAAAGAAAAATGAAATCGCAGGATCCATTAGCATAGTAATGAAAACTTTGCGATGTGTGCATAATTTCCCAATCATTTGCAATGCTACATATAGGCGAAGAGATTTCGTTTAAATAATCATACCCATATTCTCTTTTTCAACATAATTAAATCTAATCAAGAAGAAAAACAATCATGGATTCAATTAAAATTTTGCAACCAGACAAAAGGTGAATTGTTCAACATATGTAGAGAAAATAAAAATTTGAATCATAAATAAAACTGATTGAAACCACAAAGGATCACATTAGGTTTCAAGTCTAGATTTAGAAGCACCACAAGATTTCTTTTTCCAGAAAGTTCAATTATTCAAGCAAAGAAAACGAATTTGGTTCAACAAGACAATATAAATTAAATTTCTGGCAAGCAAACCATGGGAACTATCAATACAAACTCGCGCTTTGGTTAACATGAACTAGTAACAAATAATAATTTCAAACTTTCCCAAATACTAATCCATCTATCAGCGAACAAGTAGAATAAAAATGGATTGGCAAATGAAAAGAGAGATAAAACGAATTGCAAAATACTTAGTTGTGAATTTGCAATGGCATCAAATTCCAGAAATTCTTTTGTTTGAATACACAAAACCATCAAGAACTTACAAGTTCGATATCATATTTACAACACAGTTTCAGAAATTTCTAAACTATATATACAAATTAAACTTACTAAAATTTCAAGACTCAAATAAGAATACCATATCCGGTGAAAAGGAATTGAAGATGTTCTTCGACAAATGGTGCTCCTTCCTTTCTCCCGCTTGCTAATCGTTGAGACTTCATCGGTACCTCCCAGCCAACGCTAGGGGTGCTCTTCTTCCCCCTTAGCCCCTCGAGTTGCGAAGGGGACAAGAACACACAACCAAAAATACTCTAGCTCCAAGCTTTCCTCACAAGGTAGAGCCACCACTCTATATCAATCTTGGTATCCCAACTCTCACAAATAAAACTAGTCAAAATTATTTTCGCAGCATAACTTTACCCATCACTAGTGTGATCCTTTTCCCATCTAGATCATTTTATTTATAGGAATTTCCTCCTAACACATGCCCACATGCACAATTAATTAACTTTTTAATTAAATAAATTGGGATTATTCACCCTCACACTTGTCACCCTCTCTCCAAGTTTCACAAGTAATTACCTATTTTATTTTAATTAAAAGTGAAATTCGCTCACATTTCCCAAATGTGTTCCTTAAATGTCTTTTAGTTGTCTCTTTATTCCCTAGATTCTCATTTAATGATTGTCCCCTTAATAAATCTTAGTTAGAGTTAAAATAGGAGTCTTCTTCTAGATAGACTAGTGGTAGCTAGACTCTAGATACCATTCTATGTGTACACCTATTCTCTCATACTTTATTTATTTCTTATTTTAAAAGTCTATTTTAGTATTTTCTTGCACACATGTGCATTATATCAAATCTTTAGATTTTTTTCACTTTTTCTTTAGATTGATTTATCTCTAATCTTTTATTTTATTTAACATTTTACTTTAGTCCCCTAACTAAACTTAAACTTAGGATTTGTCTTAGAATAGGCTTAGACTTTTATGGGGATTTATAATTAACAAAATTACTCATTAATCAATTAATTTGAATCCGACAATGTCAATTAATTTGAATCAATTCATTGTTTTCTAGGACACCTAGATTCATTGAATCAAGTTTTTAAATTACATGACATGCCCTTCAAGACGCACTCTCGTGATCCAAGGGTGCCACTCACCTTTTGACTGGTTTTGGTAGTTTTTCCAACCCTTGTAGTCAACACTCCACTTGGTCGACCTTGTGAAATAATAAGGGCTTCTAAGGAATAAGGACTCCGCCTTATTGTGCACCCCTTAAAACTATTCATGAGAGATTGTCTCAGTCCGCCCTCACGACATCATGGATCTCTTGAACTAGCTAATCGTTAAAATACAATTCGATTCACGATGAGAGTGCTAGTAGGCTATGTCAAGGACTTTTCCACACCTCTCCCTCAATGTCTGGTTTTCTATGCATAGCCCCTTTAATCCTTATGTGATTTAGATTAGCAAGCATTTGCCAACTTGCATCCATCGATGAAACACTGTCAATGATCCATATACAAAATCATACTATAATCAATCATATGTCACATATGCATAACATTAAATACTCAAACCAATACAATCCACTCCCTGACTCAATCCGAAGTCCAAGGAGGTCCATTGATGCCTTCAACATCTATAATTTTTCATGTGTCCTGCACACTCAGGTAAACTCGTCAGTAGCATTTGTCAATACATATATCAAGTTACAATAAATCACAACCCATCAACATCATCATGTAAAATCCATATTCGAAACAAATAACAATGTACTATAACTAGATCACTTGCACGCAAGTGTCCTCAAAGAATAAGTCAATAACATGTGCTCAGTAGAGTGGGATGTTACATACACCCTCTCTTGTTTTAAACTTCATCCTGAAGTTTTACAATATATAAAATGCAATAAAAAGTATCTAACAATATCTATATGTCTAATCTATCAAACAAGTAAGGAAACTTCTGACACATATCATATGCATCCTCCTAGGTAGTTGAGTGTGGACTATAATTGTCAAAATGGACCTGGACCTAATTGACTATTCGACATCGTAGAGGTTGAATGCGATGGTCTAGAATGCGGATTGGCTCTATCATGAGACCACCCTTGTCCTAAACATGCACATAACTCATGTCAATCACATCTGTAGGATCACTAACATAATGTCTCAAAACAGATACATGAAAAACATCGTGCATACACCTCAAAGAATCAAACAAGGCTAGTCGATAAGCCACGGGTATTTTCTTTTCCAAAAATTTGAAAGGTCCCACAAACCTATGAGAGAGTTTATCACCCTTTCCAAACTTGATCGAACTCTTATGTCGTTTCACCCCCCAAGAAAACTCGGTCGCCAACTTCATAACTACGGTCAACGCGATGCGCATCGACGTAACTCTTCTTTCGATCTTGTGCTTTTTTAATCCTTTGTCTTATCTTTTTCACTTGTTCTTCCATTTATTGGATCACTTCTAGTCCTACCAGGACCCTATCCTCAAGTTGATCCCAGCTCAATGGCGTATGACACAGTTGTCCATAAAGAAACTCAAATGGTGCCATCTTAATGCTACTTTGATAGTTGTTGTTGTATGCAAACTCTACTAGTGGCAAGAAATCTTCCCAACATTTTTGTTGGTACATTACATACATACACAACATATATTCTAAAATTTGGTTCGTTATTTCTATCTACCCGTGTATCGCAAGGTGATATGTTGTACTAAGGTTCAATTGTGTTCCCAAATCCTCTTGGAAACTGGTCCAAAATCGTCTTGTAAACACCAATCCTCAATCGGATATGATTCTTCTTGGTACACCATGTAACCTCATGATCTCGTTGACAAAAAATATAGCTATGTCTGGTGCCTGATATGTTGTACATACATGAATAAAATGTGCACTCTTCATCAGAGTGTCATCTACCACGAAAATCGTGTCATGTCTCCTTGTCGTCAATGGAAATCCAACTATAAAGTCCATCAAAATGACTTCCCATTTTGATTTTAGAATGACATGTGGCTATAGTAATCCTGTTGAATGTCTATGTTCATCTTTCACTTGTTGGCATTCTAGACATCTTGCCACGTAACTAACTATGTCTTCTTTCATTCCCTTCCAAAAGAATAAAGGCTTAAGGTCTACCTTCATCTTCGTGACTCTCATATGATCCATGTACACTCCACGATGTGCTTTACTTAAGATCAAACTTTTTAATTCGTCGTTAGGTGACACATAAATCCTATTTGTATACCTCATCAATCCATCATTATCCAATGTATAGCCTTCAAACTTTGCTACCATCATGGTATCTTGTTCAATATTTTCCTTAACCTCTTTGTACCAATCATCATTTATTTGTAATGCTAGAATCTTTTCTTGAAGATTCGTCTTGAGAGGTATTACCGAGAATATGCGTGGTCTCCGTCTCAATGCATCTGTTGCTCAGTTCATTGATCCTTTAATGTAAGTAATCTCAAAATCATATTCACTAAGTAATTCTGACCAATGCCTTTATCGCGCGTTCAAGTCACTCTTTGTAAATATAAGTTGCAATCCACAGTGATCTGTCTTTAATTTGAATTTTCATCCAATCAGATAGTGTCTCAAAAATCTCAAAGCATATAAAATTACTAATAAATCCAAGTCATGCATTGCATATTTCTCCTCACGCTTTCTCAATTTCCTTGAAATGTAAGCGATCACTCGACCATCTTGCATCAAAACTCCGCCTAAACCTTCCTTGGATGTGTCTGTGCATACCAATAATTCCTTGTCCATGTTGGGGAATTTCAGTATCGGTGTTGTCATCAATAAATACTTCAGCCTTTGAAATGACTCTGCACATTTATCATCCCAAACAAACTTCTTGTTTTTATTTTGCAATTCCGTGATTGGATTTTCTATTTTCGAAAAAACATTCGATGAATCATCGGTAATATCCTGCTAAAACCATAAAGTTGTGTACTTCGTGTACGTTTGTTGGTGCAGGCCATTCCATAATAGACTCTACTTTCTCTATATCCACACTGATACCTTCACCAGATATGATATGCCCTATGTAATGAATCTTTGATTGGTAAAAATAACATTTTGACAGTTTCCTGTATAATCTGTTTTCTCGTAGACACTGTAGTACCAATATTAAATATTCATCGTGCTCTTCTTTTGTATGAGAATAAATCAACATGTCATCAATGAATACTTGAACAAACTTGTCCAAGTACTCATGGAACACCCCATTCATCAAACTCATGAATACCCCCGGGGAGTTTGTCAGTCCAAATGGTAAAACTGTAAACGCATAGTGTCCAAATCTCATCTTAAATGTGGTTTTAGGGATATATTAATCTTTAATCTGTAACTGGTGATATCTCAACCTCAATACAATCTTTGAAAACACAATTTCTCCCTTCATCTGATCAAATAAATCGTCTATTCTTGGCAATGGATACTAGTTCTTGATCGTCGCTTTGTTCAATTGACGGTAGTCAATACAAAGTGTTATCACATATAGTTGTCAGGGGCAGCAGGTCGTCCAATTCTGCGGTCTGCACAAGAAGCATCCAAGCACAACATTCAAAAGAAACCCATTTCGGGCTTAAAATACAAGCAACATACATGTTTGTTTTTCCAATGACGAATATCCCAGGAGCAGTTCAGATCAACAACTCCCATGTATTAGACATGTCAAAATTGCATGAAGTCTAGCACCAGATAGAAGCCTCGGAGTTAAAGATCAGGCGCCACACGACCTTCTCCATCTGATGATCATGATTTACTTAGGGAATTTGGGCTTCAGGAGTTTCAACTTCTCCCCTCTCGCTTTCATCTGGAGTGTTTTCTCTCGAAGTCCATCAATAAATGCCGCGTGTACATCCAAATCTAACGGTGGTAGTTTGCTTTGGTACTTCAATCTTCGGGAGTTTTGATACTTCCCCTCCCAATTTCCTCTGGAGTACTTTCCCTCGGAGTTGCATATCAGGCGCCATGCATCCTCCGGAATGAACGGTCAATATTTACTTCGGGAGTTAGGACTTCAAGAGTTTCGGCTTTCTCGCTCCCGTTTTCCCCTGAAGTATTTTCTCTTGAAGTCCACAGATCCCTACCACATGTCCTCCTCATATCAATGGTCGTCATTCACTTCAGAGCCCCAACTCTACATGCAGACTGCCCCCGAGATCTAAAGTGCCAAAGTACGTAGAAGTCATCAGTTCAGACATGTGTCACTCTCATCAGTCATGACACCTAGAATCCATCTGGTGTCGACGCATGTTGCCTCTATTTTCATGACATGTTAGCATAGTGACATCATGCCACCACGTTAGATCATCCTCTGAGAAGTGTTCTTATTCAGAGCCAAAATTAGTGCCATCTCCAAGCAAAATTAGAATGATCCTAAAGTTAGCAGGAAGATAAACTTTAGCGGGGGCGGTAAATTAGCATGGTTTCCCAGATCACTGAACGCGAATAGATCAACGACCACACTTCAATGCGGGGACGCAAATTGATTGAATGATAAAATTCTTGAGCAGTCTTGCAGTTGAAACCATGGTATAATGGAAGAGCTACGTGGTGGAAGGTGGTGAATCACTGGCTCAAAAGTGGTGTGAATCCAAACTGCTTATGACCGACCTGCAATAACGTGCTTATATAATGAAAAATACGAGAGCAACGCTGATCCAGGTGGATATCGGTGGCCACCCACCTTTTCCAGCTGGCTCAAAACAACTTTCTAGCAATTTTGATAATTTACTATTTTTAGCAATTTTCGGGTCCTAAACTTCCGGAGCCGTTTTGAGGCCCTAAACAACGTTTTTTGGGGTATGTTGCCGTCACCAATTGTTATTGTACAACTGTTGTAGTCCTCATAGTCCTCAGATAGATATTTAAAATGGGCTATCATATGCCTAAAACAGAGATCGTATGCAAAAGTTATGACCCTGGGAAGTTGATGTACTAACTTACCTAAACGGGGCCCACATGACTTTTGGCGCTTCATCTCCTAGGGTTAGGTTTTTGGATGTTTAGGGTTTTTGAAACTCCTGTTTATTGTAAGAAGGACTTGAGAGCCTCATTGTAATCATATTATTGTGAATGAGTGCAACTGTCACATCTCTTCTCAGAGATAAGCTGCCACCATTCCAGCAAGCTTGTTTTTCACTGCATTTTACAGTTTCATCTTATTTCCTTATTAATAGAAAACCAGTTTTACTATATCTCTGTTATTCTGTGTTAAGCATCTGGTAATAATCTGTATTCATTTCATTCTGCTCATAAAACCCGGATCAAATGCGTGGCCTCCCCCTAGGTGTTAAGCCTCAACACGATCCCAAGGAGAGACGAATTAAGAAAAGAGGGATGTGTAGATGATACCTCAGCTCAATCCATAAATAGAAAGCATGGAAGGTCTGGCTGTGGATAAAGAGTTGTCAACCCGAGGTACCATGATGGATGATTTTTCCTACAGGGCCATGCTGAGTTGAGTTTACATATGATAGGAGGAAACACATATAGTCTGACATAAGAAGGCGTAGATGAAAGGATTTGAATGGAATGACCAGATTATACTCCTAGCAGTGGTGGACTGATGTGATATAAATAGATCAATTTAGATTTTGTAAAGGGGAGGGGTGTTTTTTCAGAGGCTGGAGAGATGAGATATTTTAGGAGCAGGGCTCTGTATGTTTCATTTTGTAAGCATGAGGGCTTGGATTGTAAATATCACGTTATTGAAGATTCCTTTGAGTTGTTTTTATCAGACCACCTTCTTAGTTTATATATTGTTTATGTTTTCTTTTCTGGATATAATCTCTCTGATTTATGGATTCCTAAGGCGGTGGAGGATTTTCTATCATCTTGCCCATATTTCATGGTTCAACATACGTTTTATGTTTCTTCTTGTCTGGATCAATGTAAACCCTTTGATTTCTAGATTCCTGAGGCGATGGAGGATCTATTGTCATCTTGCCCATATTTTATGGTTTATCATTCAAACACCTTCTGTTTTCCTTCTCCTCATCACCACATAAAAAAATTGTCTGATAGGTAGCTTAAATTCCTTCATTATTCATGATACCTATGACTCCATAGCCCAATGGCTGAGGACTGATCTGCATCGACCTTTGTTATCTTTTCCTTTCTTTGCAGTCTTGCCCCGATCCACCCACCCAAACTATTTTAATCCATTTTACTTTTGGATGGGTACTAGGCTTATCCTCTTGCAATTAGAGGGTGACTCTCAGTGCTAACATTAATGGCGCCGTTGCCAGGGACAAAAGTGAAGATATCTTCATTGGGAGAACGACAATGAAAAGATACAGTTTTAGATGGTGAAGTGAAACTAGACACATTATTTTGACTTCTCGTATTTCACCATGGCAGCTCCATTCTTCAAAAATCTATTAGCAACTCCACTGGATTGAAATGGAAAATATTTTATCTCAAAGGTATTCTTTCTATGATTTTTCAAGGATACTTGGTTTCCCTAATCCAAAGCCTAGTAGATATAAATGGGAAAGTAGCCTTTCTAAATTTCGAGGAGAAGAGTGGGAGGAACCAGCTGAACACTTGTTGGATTTTCATGATTTTATTCATCAGCTTCGTATTGTGCAAGAAGATGATCAGCTAAATCTTTTCGGGTATTCATTAGAGGGGATTGCTCGTGATTGGTGTAGATCTCTCCCAGTTGCAAGTATCAACTCTTTGACAGACTTTCATGTAGATTTCAATTCCTTTTGTAAAGAATATTTTCCAGTTGAACGTCTTTTTGAGGGATGTTGTAATGAGTTTTCTTTGCTCCATAAAGATTATGCTAGTCATGAAAGACCGATTTGTGATGAATCATTTATTATGGAAGAAAGAATTTTCCATGAAGATCAAGAGGTGTTGAATGATACTCACTATGATAGAAATAACATAGAAACATTTGGCATCATATCAAATGTATCTTTTGTTTATGAATATCAACATGTCTCTTTTGAATATTCTTATGTCGAAGAGCAAGTGTATTCTGTAGTATATCTCTCTTGGCTGTGAAGCTGAGATAGATGATAAGCTAGTTAAAAAAACTAGGGAAAATTTCTCTTTGTTTTTTCCTAGCTTTTTAGAATTGAAGGCAGATTTTGTTTGCCGCTCTTATGAATAAAATGAAGAGGATATTTCTATTCTCGAATCATATTTTTTTGGCAGCCCTACTTATGATGAAGAAGTTGTTTCAAACACTGACCAAAAACAACCAATTTTTGATGAATATCCCAACGAAGATGATGAAGAGAAGAGTTTTTTCATGGCTTCTTTGGAACCTCGTAGCATGGTTCCTATATATGATAATGAAGGGGAAAAGGAAAAGCTAAATGTGCAGCTTATCTCATGTCCAACACTTATAAATGATCAAATATAGCCTAGGATTAGCCAACCTGCATCAATCCTTTACCCACCTGTACATGCTGAGAACATCAAAAAATAGGTAAGCAATGATGCAATCAAGGAGATAACTTCTTACCAGTTCATCATGCCTTATTATATATTTTGTTACCTTGTGGGGTTATATACGAAGTTGAGTTCTCCAAAAGCATTGGAGCCTACACAATTATTCATGTTATCATCATTTAGGGGTATTGTCAGTGTTCAAAAACATGTTTCCATTATGTTGTCATACTTCCCTTACCTTTTGTGGATAATTTGTAGTGAAAGGAGGAATTATATTACCAAACAGTCTAGGTGGCTATGGTGGAAGTTTGTTTTCACCTAGCATATTGTAAAAATCAATTAGTGTAGGATTGTACATAAATAAGATCCTTCTGGAGAATGTGTGTTTGATTTATTTTTGTAAGTAGAGTAGTGTACATATCAGCCTATTGCCTTCAAAAAATGTATCTGAGCTCGAATCCACAACCCAACAACTAAGACACAGGAACTACACGTTCTTGGTAGCTAACAGGGAGCATGCCATCCCTTGTGGAGCCAAATGTTATCACATATAGTTGTCGAGGGAAACAGGTCATCCAAGTCCGTGTTTTGCATAAGACGCATCCAAGCATAGAATTCAAAAACATCCCATTTCGAGCGTAAAATACAAGCAGAGGGTGGGTTTATTTTTCCAATGACGAAGATCCCGGGAACAATTCAGATCAACGGCTCGCGTGTATTCAACATGTCAAAATTGCGTGAATTCTAGCGCCAGATAGAAGCCCCAGAGTTAAATATCAAGTTCCATGCATCCTTCTCCATTGGACGATCATGATTTACTTTGGGAATTCAGGCTTCAGGAGTTTCGACTTCTCCCCTTTCTCTTTCATCCAGAGTGTTTTCTCCCAAAGTCCACCGATCGTTGTTGCATGTACATCCAAATATAATGGTGGTAGTTTTCTTAGAGATTTTAGGCTTTGGGAGTTTTGAGACTTCCCCTCCCAATTTCCTCTAGAGCACTTTCCCCCGGAGTTGCAGATTAGGCGCCATGCATCCTCTAGAATGGACGGTCAATATTTACTTTGGGAGTTCGGGCTTCGGGAGTTTCAACTTCTTCGCTCCTGTTTTCCTCCAAAGTAGTTTCTCCCGGAGTCCACAGATCCCTATTGTGTTTCCTCCTCATATCGATGGTCTTCGTTCACTTTGGAGCCCCAACTCTACATGCAGACTTCCCCCAAGCTCTGAAGTGCCGAAGTACGTGACAGTCATCAGTTCAGACATGTCGCGCTATCATCAGTCATGACACCTGGAATCCATCAGCCACTGATGCATGTCACCTCTCTTTTCACAACATGTCAGCATAGTGACGTCAGACCACCACATAAGATCATCCTCCGAGAAGTTTTCTTGTTTAGTGCCAAAATTAGCGTCATATCCAAGCGGTTAGAATGATCCTAAAGTTGGCAGGAGGATAAAATTTAGGGGGGGCGCTAAATTGGCAGGGTTTCTCATATAGTGGACTCCAACTAAATCAACGTCCACACTTCATTGCAGGGATGCAACTTGCTCGAATGATCAAATTCTTGAGTGGTCCCGCAAATGAAACTGTGGTATAATGGAAGAGCTACGTGGTAGAAGGTGGTGAATTGCAGGCTCAAAAGTGGTGTGAATCCAAACTGCTTACGATGACCCCACAATCACATGCTTATATAATGACAAATCCAAGAGCAACGCGTGGCCATCCCCTAGGCGTTAAGCCTCACCCCGATCCCGGGGAGATATCAATTAAGAAAAGAGGGACTGGTAGCTGATACTTTAGCTCAATCCATAAATTGAAAGCATAGAGGGTTTGGCCGTGGAGACAGAACTGTCGGCCCGAGGTACCAGGATGGATGATTTTTCCTATAGGCCCATGCTGAGATGAGTTTGTGTATGACAGGAGGATACACGTAGAGTCTGATAGAATAAGGCATAGATGAAAGGATTTGAATGGAATGGCCAGATTACACTCCTGATAGTGGTAGACTGATTTGATATAAATACATCAATTTAGATTTTGTAAAGGGAAGGGCTATTTTTTTAGAGGCCGGAGAGCCGAGAGAGTTTAGGAGTAGGGCTCTGTATGTTTCATTTTGTAAGCTTGAGGGATTGGATTGTAAATATCATGTTATTGAAGATTCCTTTGCGTTGTTTTTATCAGACCATATTCTTAGTTTATATACTATTTATGTTTTCTTGTCTAGATGTAATCTCTCTGATTTATGGATTCCTGAGGAGGTGGAGGATCTGTTGTCATCTTTCCCATCTTTGATGGTTCAACAAACATTTTCTGTTTATCTTTCTTTTCTAGATGTAATCTTTCTAATTTATGGATTCCTGAGGCGGTGGAACATCTGTTGTCATCTTACCCATCTTTCATGGCTCAACAAACGTTTTCTATTTCTTCTTGTCTGGATCATTGTAAACCCTATGATTTATGGATTCCTGAGGCGGTGGAGGATTTGTTGTCATATTGCCCATAGTTTATGGTTTATCATTCATACACCTTCTATTTTCCTTCTCCTCATCACCACACAAAACATTTGTCTGATAGGTAGCTTAAATGCCTTCATTATTCACGATAATTATGAATCCATAGCCCAATGGTCAAGGACTGATCTGCAACAACCTCTATTATCTTTTCCTTTCTTTGCAGTATTTCCCTGATAAACCCACCCAAAACATTTCAATCCATTTTACTTTTTGATGGGTACTGATCTTATCCTCTTGCAATCGGAGGGTGACTCTCAGTGCTAACACAAATTCTCCATGATCCATCCTTCTTTCTTAAGAAAATAACTGACACACCCCAAGGTGACACACTTGGATGTATAAGTACCATGTCCAACAATTCCTTCAATTTCATTTTCAAATCCTATAACTTAATCGTTGACATCTGATATGGCATTCTTTCTATCAGTTCAGTTCCAAGTTTCAAGTCGATTGTAAACTCCAACTCTCTTTCGGGTGAAAAATCTAGTAACTCTTATGGAAACAAATTTGCAAACTCTCGTACGACTGGAAAGTTTTCTAATCCTTTTGCCTCGCCCTTTTCATTTAGTGCTAGTATTTCATGTAACTTACATCCCTTTCGCATGCTATTTTTTTGGTGTAGGTAAGAAATGAACCTCAAGGACACTCACTGGTTCCTTCCTACAATCACTCTTCTCTGTCCCACATCATCTATCAAACTTAATTGTTTCATCTTACAATTGAGTATCGCATCATGTGATTCCAAGCAATCCATACCAATCACTATGTCATAAGATCCTAATATCGTGACATATAGTTTGGCCTGCGTTACAAAATATCCCAAGTTATTTCTACAGTCTGTAACCTTTCCTCCAACCTTCTGTTTGGAAATCGAAGCCATTTCTACGTATCTACACTAGAAGTAATTCTCTTTAGCGCTACACTAGAAGTAAATTTCTCTGTAGCACCTAGATTTATCAAAATACTAAAGGGTTTATCAACGATCATACCTAAAGTCTCAAGCAGAGTGGACTAGTGCTTGGCCTGGCATTTTTTCACCACTGCATGAATCCTATGGGCCTTGCCCAAATCTCAAACCGTAGTGTGTCTCGTTGATCCGACCACTCTGGCCTTCTCAATTAGACAGTCTTGCTGGAAATGTGGTTCTCCACATGTCCAACATCCAGTCTTCGGTCTAATACTCATGGTCCCCAAAGTAGAAGATGCTTGCCTACCAGTCTGAGACCTTGGTTTGTTCTGTTGAACATGCATAAACTGCTTTTGTTGTGGGTGACATTGCTGTTGATGCAGTGGTCCTCTGTAGGGAGTCCTCTGTTGAGGAGACGATCATCGTGGTGTCATGAAAATAGGTCCTCTAGATGTATATCAATGCACTGATGCCTATTTGGTTTGTGTCTGATGCTGCTGCACTCCTGATGTCGTATGTCCAGTCGGTCTTGCAGGAGTCCTACCTTGACCCCCACTATTTACCTCTTCCTCAACTATGAGGGATTTATGTACTACCTTGTGAAATGTCTGTGGCATTAAGATCCTCACCTTTTCACGAATGTTGAATTTAATTCCGAACACAAACCTATTGACCTTTATCTTCTTCGTGTTCAAATGTGGAGCATACCTAAGTAGCTCCATGAATTTGGCCTCATACTTTAGCACCGTATTACCACCATGTCGTAAGGCATTGAACTCATTGGGTTGGCACTCAATGAATTCCTCTGAAAAATACCTCTCTTGGAATCGTTCCTCGAACAAATTCCATGACATGTCTTCGACAACCATGTTTAGTTGAGGTAGGAGCATCTTCCACTATAGGACACTCCCCTTCAGCTAAAATATTGCCATGCAGAATTTCATGTTGGAGGTGTAGTCATGAAGTGAAAAACACATTGCCATGTTCTCCAACCATGCCTCGATGGTTGAGCCATTTGTGGCACCCATGAACTTGAGAAACTTCACCTTCTCAAGTTCTTTATGAATTCTACCACTACCAGCTGGAGTGCGGTGTGAATCATCATTGGGTAAGGACACTCTACCCTCATCTCTATCCAGTCAGTTAATCAAGGCCTTTGACATCCTTTGAAAGGATCTCATCAACCCAACCACATCTACCGCAATAACCTGCTCTTTCTCAATGACTTGTTCTTCTCATTAGGAATTATACCCATTTGGTGTGGATGCTACTGGAGGCATCACACCTCTTCCCCTAGCACCACACTGTCTACCTCCACGACGTCCTCTAACCATGATTACCTGCATGGAAAAATTTCAAAATGAAATTAGGGACAATTTTTTAATTAAATATTTAATACATTGGAAGGTGTAATGATCCAAAGTCACAGGGTTGAACTCGCTCTGATACCATATGTAACATCCCCTATGTTGCGACAACAATTAGTGAAGTACACAAGAGGTAAACATTTATTTTTTGAACAAACGTTAGTACAAGTGAAAATGCATCATATATCAATAACTACACAATCCATTTTATCACAATCAACTGAAAGCAACATCACTATTATTCAATCAATTGTATCTTATAAAGATAACATAAGGAATCTACCCATCTAATCTATCTTACATGGTTAGGACCTCCAAGAAACATAAGCAATGCTCAAGTCCAAGATTCATCCGATTGATTTTGACCACTTAAGGTCTCAAGACTGACGACTGTTCTGAGGAACAAGGAAGTGTCTAAATCCCATTAATTCAATCATACATCTCTATTCAAGACTAGAATGATCAACATACATAACCATCAATTCATCATAGTGCAATAATAATCTACTCTACTCAATCAATATTTCAAGCAATGCTTAAGTGTAATTTGAATAAGAGAATAATACATAAAGATTAATAAGAACCATGTTAGCATAAGTACAATCTTAGTAGCAGATAGAGATCTAATCCTAATCACCAATTAGTGATGTTCCAAGTCAAGTTCATCCAAGATCAAGCATCATTCATCAAGTGCTACAAGCGACTATAACAAATACAATCTCCATTTAACTCAACTATGTATCTTTATATTATGAAATCTCTAATTATAGTTATATAAGGATTCTAAGGATGAAGTACATATATGTTTACAAGGAACCATAAGAAGTTTGAAATCTTCTTAGAAATACAAATTTCAAGCTACTTTACAATACCTATCCATATATAACACTAAAGAAGTTAATCATAATAAGTAAATATAGAAATCAACCTACCCTATGTATCCATTTAAAAGAATAAAGAAAGACCCAAGTCTTTTAACAATATATAAAGAACTCAATACTAATTTACAATCCATTTAAGAATTAAGAAAACCAAAGTCTTATTAAACCATAATTAAAGAACTCAATGCTAACTTATAAATCCATTTAAAAATTTAGGAAGACAAATCTTAGTTAACAATAAATAAATAATATTCAGAGGCTAAATCAAATATCCATAGCAAGGAAACAAAGAAGGAGTTCTGAAATCTGTCCCAACCCTTGATCTGGTGTGAAAAAAATATGACTTTCATTCCAGAACTTAATCTGACACTTAATTATGATAATTTAAATTAAATTCAATGTGCAGCAAAAACGATTGTATTAATTGCTTTGCATCAGAGGAAGGGACAATAAATTTGATGTAGGTTCTGTCAAGAAGTGGCAGTGACAGGTAAAAGATGAGAGAACATGTATAGGCCAAGAAAATCAATTCAACCATGAATCACCACTCTCACAGTTAGCTCTGGAAATGTTACTACTGTTTTAGAAACGAGGAAAAAACATTACTAAAATCACCTAACTGGAAATGGGTAAACCAGACACGAAAAATTTAATTAACATTTTTATTTACAAGAGAGACATTTCCATATGAATCCTAATCAGAACTTGGATCCGACACCTGTTTTAGCACCTGATCCGACACTCGTTCTGGACCTTAAAATGGAACTAAATTTCTCTTAAATTCGAAATAAAATCAACATGAACGAAGATGAAATAAAAAATGGTTAAGCTAAAGGAAAGGGAATTGAATTAATTATAGAGGCACTCAAGAAAGTCAATTATTTGTTGTAGCCACAATTTCATTTCCGAAATAAATCCTAAAATGCATAGATTTTTAAAAGTTCAAGCTTGAAAAAGTAAAGATCGCTTTACAAGAATGCCCAATAACACTTACTTTCATAACCATAATGATTCTACAGGGAACCAATAGAACACCAAATCTAGATTTATAAAATTCAAGGACAACGAAAGAGGAATCAAACACTCAATTGGTAATTTATGGGTTATTCAAAAGATGGGGTAGTAGTCACACATAGTTACAAAAGTTCCAATTCGCAAGAAAACATTATGCATGGGATTCAACTTGGATTCAGATTTATACCTTATACAGGAAATTATCCCAACATTAACTCACAAACTTGCATTTAATGAGTAAAGCCTCCTATCCTTTTTCTATTGGAAACAGAAAATGGGAACCAACTCAAGGTCGAATTTGATAAGGAAAGGATATTTATTAACCATTCGGTCATTCAAGAGGTGTACAGAAAATTTAAACCACGCAAAAAGATAAATTCCTTACAAACATCAAGACACAAAGAAAAACGAAACCGCATGCTCCATTAGCATAGTAATGACAGATCTGGGATGTGTGCAAAATTTCCCAATCATTTGCAATGCTACAAATAGGAGAATAGATTTTGTTTAAATAATCATACCCATATTCTATTTTTCAACAACATTAATTCTATCACACAGAAAAAAAATCATGGATTCAATTAAAATTTCGCAACCAGACATGCGGTAAATTGATCAACATATGCAGCGAAAATAAAAATTAGAATCAGAAATAAAACTGATAGCAACCATAGAGGATCACATCAGGTTTCTAGTCTAGATTTAGAATAACCATGAGATTTCTTTTTCCAGAAACTTCAATTATTCAAGCAAAGAAAACGAATTTGGTTCAACAAGACAATATAAATTAAATTTCTGGCAAGCAAACCATGGAAATGATCAATAAGAACTCGCGCTCTGGTTAACATCAACTACAAGGAAATAATAATTTCAAAATTTCCCAATCACCAATCCATCATTAGTGAACAAGTAGAATAAAAATGGATTGGAAAATGAAAAGAGAGTTAAAACGAATTACAAAATACTTAGTTGTGAATTTGCAATGACATCAAATTCTGGAAATTCTTTTTTTTTGAATACACAAAACCATCAAGAACTTACCAGTTTGATACAATATTTACAACACAGGTTCATAAATTTCTAAACTATATATACAAATTAAACTTACTAAAATTTCAAAACTCAAATAAGAATACCATATCTGGTGAAAATGAATTGAAGATGTTCTTCAACAAATGTTGTTCCTTCATTTATCCTTCTTGCTAATCATTGAGACTTCACTGGTACCTCCCAGTCAACACTAGGGGTACTCTTCTTCCCCCTTAGACCCCCAAGCAGGAAAGGGGCCAAACACAAACAACCAAAAATACTCTAGCTCCAAGCTTTCCTCCCAATTTAGAGCCACCACTCTATATCAATCTTGGCATCCCAAATCTCACAAGTAAAACTGGTCAAAATGTTTTTGGCAGCATAACTTTACCCATCACCAATGTGATCCTTTTCCCATATAGATCATTTGATTTATAGGAATTTCCTCCTGACACATGCCCACATGCATAATTAATTAAATTTTTAATTAAATACATTGGGATTATTCACCCTCACACTAGTCACCCTTTCCCCAAGTTGCACAAGCAATTACCTATTTTATTTTAATTAAGAGTCAAATTCCGGCACATTTCCCAAACATGTTCCTTAAATCGCTCTAAGTTGTCTCTTTATTCCCCAGATTCTCATTTAATGATTGTCCCCTTACTAAATCTTAGTTAGATTTAAAATATGAGTCTTCTTCTAGTTAGACTAGTGGTATCTAGACTATAGATACCATTATATGTGTACACCTATTCTCTCATACTTTATTTCTTTCTTATTTTAAAATTCTATTTTAGTATTTTCTTGCACAAATGTTGCATTATATCAAATCTTTAGATTTATTTCACTTTTTCTTTATATTGATTTATCTCTAATATTTTATTTTATTTAACATTTTATTTTATTCTTAGACTTAATTTAAATCTGATTTATTTTATTTAACATTTTATTTAATAGGCTTAGACTTTTATGGGGATTTATAATTAATAAAATTACTCATTAATTAATTAATTTAAATTCGACAATGTCAAATCAATTTATTGTTTTCTAGGCCACCTAGATTCATTAACTCAAGTTTTTAAATTACATGACATGCCCTTCAATATGCACTCCCTTTCTCCAAGGGTGCCACTCACCTTTTGACTACTTTTGGTAGTTTTTCCAACCCTTGGAGTTAACACTCCACTCGGTCGACCTTGTGAGAGACTAAGGGCTTCTAAGGAATAAGGACCCCTCCTTATTGTGGGCCCCTTAGAAATATTTGTGAGTGACTATTTCAGTCTACCCTCACGACATTGTGGATATCTCAAACTAGGTAATCATTAACCTACAATTCGAGCTACGACGAGAGTGCTAGTAGGCTATGTCAGGGACTCTGCCACACCTCTCCCTCAATGTCTAGTTTTCTATGCATAACCCATTTACTTCTTATGTGAGTCATATTAGCAAGCTTTCGTCATCCTACATCCATCTACGAAACACTTTCAATGATCCATATACAAAATAATACTATAATCAATCATATGTCACATATGAATAAAATGAAATACTCAAACCAATACAATCCACTCCCTGACTTAATCAGGAGTCCAAAGAGGTCCATCGAGGCCATCAACATCTATATTTTGTCATGTGTCCTGCGCACTCAGGTAAACTTGTCAATATCATTTTTCAATACATATATCAAGTAATAATAAATCACAACCCATCAACATCATCATGTAAAATCCATAGTCGAAACAAATAACATTGTACTATAACCGGATCACTTGCATGCAAGTTTCTTCAAAGAATAAGTCGATAACATGTGATCAATAGAGCAGGATGTTACAGATGTTTGATTGCATTTTGAAAGGAATGGAATTTCCTTTTTGAGTAAATGAACTTGATTGTTAGTATGCACAACTTTGAAATTGTTTGTAAACCGCTATAAGTGTTCAATGAAAATATGATGTGCATGAGAACTAAAAATTTGTTGGCTAATTGAAGAAGAAATTGAAGGAAGAAAGGTCTTGGATGTGGCAGTATTGTAATTCCACGAAGAATACCAATGCATGTTGATTATAAAAGAGCCAAACTGTTATGATAAAGAGATCTCATACTTGTGAATCTGGTTTTGTGTGTAATGGATTCGAAAATGAAAATGTGGAATTAGAAATCTGTGGATAACATATTTGAAAATTTTGATAAATAGATTATAGTGTCTCATGGATTATTGTATACATGTGATACACGTGAGATAAAATATCTATCCGAAGGGACAAAGGACAACTATCAAGCTGGAAATCATGGTGACATGCTACTTTTGTGACATCCAAACTTGTTGATGCTCGAATCTATCAAGACCGGAACAACAACCTCATGAAGACATTAGTCCCCCTTCGTTTTTAGAGAGGTGGTTCTCCTCTTTGGATAAAATATATATCTCCGAATATCTTGGATTAGGGAGAGTGCTAGGAATCAAACCCCAAATCTTTATTGCTCGGATATATATGAAAATGGCTCTTCAATAACCCAATATGATCTTTATGTGCAATAAGAATTTCTTTACAAATAAAAGATTGAAGAGGAGCTTCAATATCAGAATATGTAAATACTCAACGCCATATATATAATCCTCTATATATTCATTCATATCTCCTCACATGAGAAAAGAGAGAATATTTCTGATCATCTCAAAGAATTTTAAAAAAGTATTGTAGTTAAAATGGAAGGGGATTTCATAGGTCAACTTCAAATATCTCATGTACTTAAAACTCAAAGTTATAAGATACAATCAAGATCAGCCCCAAAAGTAATTCTTTGTAGAGTCTTTCTCATAAAAGATATCTAAAAATATACAAAATCCATTTGACAGTCACATATATGGCTGCAAATGCTCCATGATTATATATGAAAATTCTTGGAAGATTACAAGAAAAACACTTGAGAACTCAGCCCTATGATTGTTTTAAGAATACAAACACAAAGCTTTAAGAAAACAATGTAGAAGAAGAAAAGAATGGAGAAGAATGAAAATCTTTGCTTGCTAATCAAAATATTCATTACATAATGATAGCTGGTATGTCCCTCTCCTACTCCTTTGAATTCCCTCTCAATAATTAATTCTAAAACTCATGAAGTCTCTCTTTTCCCTTTTTAAAGAAATGTTCTTCTAACTACTTGAATAGTTAGGGTTTTTCCTTTTTCTCTTTATATTCATTTTTATTTTTAATAAAATCACTTTAATTAACATAAAATTGGAATATCATTAATTACTTTAAGTCATTGATATTCGTGCTTTAAAGTGGACCCCAAAAATATTTAAATAAAAGTTTTTTAAATAAACTTTTATTTCGAATAATTTTTAATTTGTTGCTTCCTTTCAGAGATGTCTGTGTTTTAATTTTCTGGTAAGGATGTGGATATTTTCATCCCTTTAAACCACTTCTTATGTTATATTCATCATATTATATTTCCAACAATACAAATTTTTCCCAAATCCATTGCGTGGATCTCAAGATATGAGCTCGTGAAGTTGAGTTGTCACGCAAACCCATTAAAAATGTAGTTGAATGATATTTTAATTTATTTGAAAAATGTAGCAAACTTCAACCTTTCAAACATATACCATCATCTTCTACATCGAAATACTTTTCCAACGGTATAAATTTTGCATGATTCCGACACCCGGAGCTCAAGTTATGGCCTCTGGAACATAGCACTCAACTGTCGTCAACCAAAATTCAATGGAAAATCTAGGCCCTTGGATTAATTTCTTTCTTTCTTCATGAAAATTCAACTTTTTCTTCATATAAGTTATCCCACATGCATGGGAGTGTGTATCATACAATTTAATATAAATTTTAGTACAACATACACTTAATAAGAAACACGAAGAGAGAATATTACGGAGCTTGGAGGATTCAACCCTTAGAAAATTGTTGAATAAAATAATAATTTTGGAATCTCGTCGTTGTCCACCTCATGCCCAGTCACCATGATGAGTCATCCAATAAGATGTCACCACATGTCATAAATTGATTGTCTGCCACATCATTCAATCATATTGTGTCATGTGTCTCTCTTTGTATGCTACGACATGTAATGCTCCAATAAGAATATTCCACGTGTCTCCCTCTATGAGTTGCCATGTGTTACAATTCCATGATTCCATGTTGAATGTTCTTATTGGTTCATGGTGTGAATGGAAAAAACTTTGGAATAATGGTTATGTATAGGAGATCAGGAGGAAGGGTAAGTGAGGGAAAGGGGGAGGATTTGTAGACAATGAAAGTTAAAAGGGTAGTTTTTAGGTTGCAGGAGTGGGTTGGTGGGTTGGGGAGTGAGGTGAGTAAGGGAGTGAGGGTGGCTAGTGTCTTCCCACCCACAAGCTATATTAATTTAAAATTTTTTAAGGAAGGAGAGTGTAAGGAGATGAGAGGGGGTAGGAGTAATTTGTAGGTGGTGGAGCTAGGAACATGGTGGGTTCGTGGGGATGGGAAGGAGAGGGAAGTGAAGAGATGAGTTCGCGAACCCGATGAGGAGATGAAGGAAGAGTCTCAAAAAATACAGAAGTTTGGAGACTAGTGGAGCGTATGGGATAAGAGTGAGGTAAATTATGGAGAGAGAGATGTTGAGTGAAAATTCTAAGTGTTGAGAATGAAAAAAGAGAGGAATGGTGTGAGGAAAATAAATAAAAATAAAATCTAAGTATGGTAGAATTGTAATATAGGAGAGGAGAGGAGAACATGATACTTAGAAATATTATTCAAAATCATACCTATAGATAATATCTTGAGTAAATTAGGCATACAGAAACAGATTTATGATCCAAAAAATGCATGGCGAAGCTGAGACTGAGGGCTGCAGAATGAACTTATACAAGTTCAAAAATGTATTCTTTTGATATCAAATATTTTATGAATCCAAGAGAGGGAAAATATAGATGACCAAATTTTGGTCAGCAAAACCCTGTGATAAGCCATGATCTCCATATAATGATGCATTGTGGTGACACATGCTGAAGGGACACTTTCGTCAGAGAAAGCATGAGGGACGCCTCAGCTGTAAGACTTGGGGAGGCATAAAAAATTATTCTTGTGCAAGAAATACCTAGCAAGGCAAGATGGATCATCTGAGGGACTATATAGCAGAGAAGGGGATGCCTGAGCCTAGGCTTGGAAGGTGAGTGACCGCAAGGAAGAGGAGACTCCAATAGTTTTTGTAATATGTTAATTTCAATCATGCACACAATGGGTATGTCAAGGAAAGAAATGAGCCAAGTTAATGAGACAACCATATGGATACAGATCCATGAACTACACATATAAGAATTGTGCTAACTTGTGAATATTTCCACTTTAATTAAAACAACAATAAAGTGTTTTGCATGAAATGATAACTAATATTTTTTTTGTTGAAAATTGTTATAGGCATGTGATAAATTCCAAGAGTCTTGGAAATAACCAAACCAAGAAAATGAAAATGATGCTAAAGAAGATGAAAGATGAAGTCATGGAATATGTTGCTAAGAAGAACACCAAGGATGGTGTTCCTTTAAGGGGGAGGGATTGTAACACCCCTATTTTCTCCAGCCTGTAATTAATCATAATTTATGATTTCCATGCAATGGCTTGCAAATATTGTAAATGTATTATTTTTTAATTGTAAACGTCAATAATTTATTGATGGGTGAAGCCTTAAAGTACTGGCCATGATATCACTAGAGGAATGAGGGGAGGTTCTATTAATTTAAAGGACCCTAAGCCACCTTGCAGAAATATTGATTGGAAACATTCAAATTATTTACCCTTAGCACAGGTAACAAGACAAGTTAGTTAATGAGGAGGGGTTGGTAGTTGAACAACCAACCATCCCAATGAATGGAAGTATGGAGAGATGAAAGAAGTGACAAGAAGAAATCATCTAGAGGACAGTAGGAAAGATCACCACAGGTCCCCAAGATCGACCCACGAGTTTCCTTCTAGAAAATGAAATAGAAGGACAGATTGAGAACCTACCTAAGTCATGCGTGCAAGAAAATACACACACACACACACAAACACACAGGGAACTGGAAGAGTTCGGGCCTAGGGATAAGGCATAGAATATTAGAAAAAGCATAGAAGAGAGAGAGATGGAGCATAGAATACCCAAAAACATGACCTGAGCTAAGAAGGCAGGAAGATTGATGTTGGGAAGGCATCTGATGAACCCGGAAGAGGCCTATGCTAAGTAGGTGTATGGAAAATCTCTACCAAGAGTAGAGTGAAGGAGAGTAACCTTCAAATCTTACTAAGAACCTAAGAGAGATTCCGTAGTGGTATCATGGTTTGGAACAAGGGTGGAAAGAATGCTAAAAGTGAATGCATTTGAGCCTATGATTGGGTGGAAAGACAAACACCCACAGTCAGTTGGTCAACTATCAATTGTAATAGATAAGTATTTCATGGACTCTATGTAATTGAATTGAAATGCATGATTGAATTCCCGTACTTGCGCTATAAATATACATACTTGATTTATATTAATGATGCTTATTGTATTGGAAAACGACTGCATTTGAGTGATGGTGGGATGGCCATAATGGTGCATGTCTTGCACAATTGAATACAAGTGTTCTATAATGTTCTGTGATAAAAAGAATTTAACTTAATTTTATGGTTCAAGTGTGTTATGTATATGTAACATCCTATTCTATTGAGCACACGTATTGTCAGATACCCACTACCTAAATCAGATTTTTCTGGTCCTCTGCCGAATCAAAACCCCTAAATATCCATGGAGGACCAGCGTAAGCTAGCTCCTTCTTTCTCTCTCCATTCCCAGGTGATCGCGGGTCCTTCTTTTTAATTTCGCGTCTTGGCGCTATGGTAATGTCAAACTGTTCGACTTTGCAACCGCCGAACCCCGACAGGGCTAGAGAACAACCAATGAGAACAGGCCATGTTGCACGGTTAAGCGGAGTGCAGGTGGAAGAGGGGAAAGTGCGACACGATAGTCGACAGGACAAGAGGGGGCCCTACTTCACATGCCACACTATTCCAGACCCACCCCCCCCCCCAATTAAAGGCAGAATGGCAAGGGGGCTCCAGAATCCACCTGAGCGCCATTGATCATGATGAATTAATCTCGACCGTTCGATAGTTGCGTGTCCAATTCCGAAACCCCCCCCCCATTAAAAGAAGAATGGCAAGGGGGCTCTGGAATGCATCCTCAACCGTACATCTAGGCGGGTGGACTCTGGCCATATAGATCTACTCACTACTTACCCTAATGCGCGTTCGTGCCCCAACGTAAAACTGGCATCTCTTCCTCACGTCGGACGGTTGTTACGGACCCTGAGATTTCCCGAAGGAATCTTGTCCATCCATCGGGACTTAGCTACATGATATTGTCTCGACATTATGGATTCGGATTTTCAAGCAAGATCCTGAGTTTTTGTCAACGAAACTCCCAAATCCCCAATCCCCAATTTCCCGAGACAGGTAATCTCTCGACACGTCACCTCCTTAAATCGGACGGTCCACAACTGCTCTGGGGTTTCCACCCAGGAAAGTCCCGACCCCTTGTCACCAGAACTCTTGATCTCGTGATTCCTGATTTCCTGAAATGGGAGATCTCTTGACACGTGGCCTCCATCAATTGGATGACTCAAATCTATTCCAGGGTTTTCATCATGGAAAATCCTGAACTCTTGTCAACAAGAATCCCAATCCCACGATTCCCGATTCACGGGGGTTTTTAACCCTCGGGTAACTCCGGATAGATCCAACGGCTGTCGGGTTTTCCAGCTGAGATCTGATGGCCCGGATCGGTTCCTACCCATGCATTCTTCCACGACTCCTTGGGCATGGAAAATATCCACGGTCCAGATAATCTCATGGACCTTGGAGATCTACGATCCCAAATTCCTCGCTGCCCACGAAGACACAGAAAACAAAGGGGTAAGTCATTTTAACACCTTACCTTCTCATACCAATCCAATGGTCGGGTGTGTCCGCAGATTTCCCGACGGAATCTCATCCATCGGCCAACACCTATCAGGGATAAGGTATTTAATTTTCCAGCTTTCTCTTACCAAATCTAACGGTCACGTGTGACCACAGGTTTCCCGATAAAATCTCGTCCGTCGATTAATACCTATAAGGGTTAAAGCACTTAACACTTCATCTTCTTCCTCCGATCTGATGGTCACGAGTGACCACAGATCTCCCAATGGGATCTCATCCATCAATTCGTTACTTCATCCTTATGTTGTCATCTCGATTTTCAAGAAGATCGTTCCTCCTAATGCAGGGTCACTAAGGCCTTATGCCTTCACAACCGCCTTCCCGGTTCTTGATGGGATTTTCAAGGATGGTATTTCTATGGGGAGATTTACTCAGGGTGTTACCTGAGGTATATAAGGATTTCGTCCTCCTGAGAACCAGACGTGAAGTCTGAATTTTGATCAGTACACACACAAATAACGAATTCATGAAGACATAAATCATACATAGTCTTTTCATATAAATGTACAACTACTAGTACTGATCAAAACACCATACAATCATTCTTATAATGAAATCATTCACAGTTTCACAGCTTATGGGAATAATCATGAGAATGAACATATACATATATTTAAATATGCCAAAGGAAAAACACTTATCAGAGATAACACTAGGGTTATGCAACTGCTGAGAGGGGTGCTCGTTTCCACCCAACCGTAGGCCTAACGACTCCCAGCAGATTTACCACTAGACACCCTCGAGCTGAGACCATGATGCTGTGAGACTGCATCTCTGTTTTCCAGTGACCAGGAGCGAAGGTTGCAATCCTTCCTCTCTGTTATCACTCACTCTGCATAATGCCAGAGTTCTCCCCTCGCGTATGCCCCTGCAATTGCTTCTACCCCATGCCTTATCCTTTTGCGAGGTTGTGTGTTGTGCGATTACCCTCGCGCTGATCAGGCCTGAAGGCTCTATGGATGGGAGGTTCACCTCCCATCCCTCATTAAGCCATCTACCTACCAGCCTGCGAGACATTTAATTTAGGTCCAGCGAGCTGCTTTTGGTTGTCCAGGCCAGTGGAGTCCAAATACGGTATTAATTCTCGGTGGAAGTTAACGCCACCTTTCCAGGTGCCTTCCACTGCCATCGTGGTCTCTTTTTTTTTTCTGCACATCCCCTCTCAGCAGTCCTGCAATAAATTCAAAATGTTATTCACATTCATTGACCTTTTCCTCAAGGTCCATTTACATCACATATTCACATTTATGAGTTTGCCATTGTTCTTGGCCAGTCTAGTTATATTTACAAGATGGGGGAAACAGGGTGTTACAATTCCCTCCCCCTTAAAAGGAACATCATCCTCGATGTTCTTATCTACTAACATGAATGGTATGTACAGAAGTAAACAAAATCAGATATGCCTGTCTCATGGTATCCTCCATTTCCCATATAGCCTCATCTGAGCCAAAATGCTTCCACTGCACCTTGACCTATGCAATGGTTCGGTTCCGGAGCGGGGTTTCCTTTCTGTCCAATATACATTGGGGTTCTGGTAGAAATTCTTCCTCCGGTTCCACCTGGATCACAGACCAGTCAATTATATGATTAGCATCATGTACATATTTCTTCAATAATGAAACATGGAAAACATTATGCGCTTTTACTGTGGGAGGAAGTGTTAGCCGATAGGCTACAGGTCCCATTCTATCTATAACCTCAAAGGGTCCACAATACTGGGGTGCCAACTTGGCACAAGATCCCATTTTCAAGGAACTCCTTATGGGCTTAATTTTGAGATATACATGGTCTCCCATTTTGAACTCTCTTGGAGTTCTCTTTTGATCAGCATAACTTTTCTGTCGGTTCTGAGCGACCTTCAAATTTTGTTTTATCTGAGTCACTTGTTGTTCCATTTCTTTCAACATGTCAGGTCCAAAAGAAATCCTATTTACAGGATTACTCCAGCTGACCGGAGTATTACACTGTCTACCATAGAGGACCTCGAAGGGACTCATTTTTAAGGATGCTTGGTAGCCGTTGTTGTAGGCAAATTCTACCAATGGCAGGTAGTCTTCCCATTTCCTGGGTTGATGCATTACATGCATCCTTAACGTATCCTCTAATATTTGATTCACTCTTTCTTTCTATCCTTTGGTTTGAGGGTGGTAGGCGGTGCTGAACAACAATTTGGTCTCCAATCCCGCCATCAATGATTTCCAAAAATTGGAAGTAAATTTTGTGTCTCTGTCAGACACTATCTCTTTCGGCATACCATGCAGTATGAACACCTCTTTCATGAATATCTGGGCGATATCTATTGCCTTGCAGGTTGATTTGACGGGGATGAAATGAGCAGACTTGCTCAGTTTATCCACCACCACCATAATGGCATCATTTTGTTTGGTTGAAGTTGGTAATCCAGTGATAAAATCCATGGAGATGGTTTCCCATTTCCATTCTGG
>ML788151.1:13602-46067 GCA_009831015.1 Picea engelmannii | reverse complement strand
TGAGAGATGGATACTTTCTATGTATATCTTTCTGATTTCGAGATGTAGCTCCACTGTGTATTGTTCGTGGCTACTCTTTATAGTTATTTGACATGGATCTACAGTGTATTTGATTGGTAGCCATGGTTCTGATTTATCCCAAGCATGGGTATACCCACCTCGGTGAGACATTTGATATTTTTTTGCAGACGGCACCTCCTGATTCCTGATTCCTGGGCTCACTCATTCAGCATATCAGTACAGATTGGTAAAGAATTGGTAATGTATTTCGGCCATCAGATGCTCTTCTAACCTCACACATTAGGGGGAATCTGTTATAACCCTAAATTGCACCATCCATGCTTACCTGGCATCAGGCCAACTCATTGCCCTTCATTGCCAAAGCCATGCTGAACAGACTCTTCAAAAACCTCCTAAATTAAGTAACCCGCGCCCTAACCTATCACTGGGCGCGTTGGAACACTGGTAGGCCTTATACTGACGCGTTGGAACGCTGGCTGGCCCACTACAACCCGCGTTTACCTAACAAAGCAAAAAATCAGGAAAGTTGCCAACGGAACGAGAAGCTTTGGGTCAGTTAACTGGAACTCCCAGCCATGCATGGCTGAGAGTTCGCCTAAAACCCTAGCTCCTTCTAGCCTATAAAATAAGGGGTAGGGGTACTATTCAAGGCAGGAAAATCATAGCAAAGAAACTCTGCCCAATTGCCGAATCCGTTTTGTCCCAACCTTTTAGCCTTTCCTCAAGCTTTAGGAGAATTCAAGCAAAGCAGTTGGAGGACAAAGAAGAGGAGGAGCCCAGGATCAGGATCGAGGAACGGTGGCCGGTCTCTATAATCATTATAAGTTGATTCATCTTGAGATTAATAAAAATATACTTTTCCCGTCCCAAATGCACGAGTCTTATATGTTTTATTTGATTTATGCTTAATCTCTAACCCTCTAGTAGATCAATAGCATGCATGCGTAGTTTTGTCTTGATTGCAGGATCGCTTTTTGGAAGGAGCAGCAGAAGCAAGGGGATAAAGTGCAACGGAGGATCTACACCAACCGTCGATAAAAAGGTTAGTTGATTCTTTCCATGTTTGCATGTGAAAAAGGGTTTTAAGTTTGGGGTAGAAGGTTAAAAGTAATTTCTGAGGGGTCATGATATGCATGCAAGTTTAAGCCCTAGCTTGTTAGTCCATAGGGTAGAATTTCCCCACAACAGACTTGTTGCAGCAGATTAGAAAATACAGAAGTTAGAGGTCCAGAGGAGTTGGATGTGGATTAGGTGAAATTTTGTGTAGTCACGAAACTCAAAGTACAACTAGACTGTTATATCCAGGGAGACACGTGACAGAGATCCGCGAATTCGGGGAAAAGTGTTTCTGAAGGAAACAAAGGTAGAGGTCACAATATTTCTGAAGCCCGAAATTGTGAAGGGTTTGGCCCAAGGTTATAGCTTGAGATCATATGAATGAAGGGGCCTAGCACAAAAATCTAGTGCCTGTTGTTCAATTTCTTCAAAGGGGGTAAGAAAGGGCCAGCGAGTTCAGAAAAACCTATACTTTGGAGAAAGGGGGACCTGTGTAAATTTATTTGGGGCTAGCAGGGTCCCGAAGAGATAATTTGGCTCAGAGTATTGAAATATCCTAGATAGGGAGGTCATGTAGCCTCGGGAGGAAGAAGGGGGGTCTGCACCAAGTGGTATTAGAGCCTGAATTTGTTTTCAGGTAGCGGAGAGTAGATATCCACATAATTTATTTCTGTAGGCAGAGGAGATAGTCTGACTACATCAAGTAGAGTCAAGCTTGAATTATCCTGTAGACAACAGGTGAAGGGAGACATAGTGTGATGCTCTGTGGAGACTATTGCAAGGTTTGCAATAGATGGTAGACATGTAGGTGGGTTGAAGGTGAAGCAATAAATATGGCTACTGAAGGCCATGAGCGTGGTCGAAGATAATTTTGTCAGTAGAAAAGAAAAGTGGAAATTGACAAGGATCTCAGTGAAATCCGAGCATAAATGGAGAAGCTAGCATTGAAGATGAAGCATGAGGAAAAGGTATGTTGGAGGTATGAATGGCCTTTGAAAATGAAATCTAGGTGGCTTGTTCGAAATTTTTTGGCAATATGGAAGAAGCATGTGTTAAAAGGTTTGTTGAGGCATGTTGAAAACCACAGTGATGAGGGAAAGAGATTTGGCAGAGATCTCGTAGATTTCTAGGTGGGAAATGAGAAGATATCAGTCGATCTCATGAACTTCCAGGAGGGAAGAGGAGAAACACAAATTTGCGAGGTGGGAAAGGGAGAAGAGATGATCTCAGTTGAGGGTTCATGTCTGCAAGGGGTGTTGACAGATGGAAAAGAGGCAGAAGAAAGGCCTCATCCATATGAAGATTCATGTGGACTTACAAACCATGTGAATGAAGATGATGATAATATAAATACTTATGTCACATAGGAGAAGGATCAGAGGAGTATTCTGATCATTGGGGGAGTTCATATATTCCTACCAATTATCCCAGCAGAAGCCAGTGCACAAGTTGCAGGTGCAGCTGAAGCAGAAGGACAACCGATTGAGACTGTCATAGAGGAGAAGGAGAAGATATTGAAGTTTTACCCAGCAGAAGAGGAGCACACATCTGATTTTCTCACTCAGTGGGAGACAAAGTTGAATATTTTGGAGGATTGGTTGGAAAATATAAGACCAGAAGATGGTTTCCTGGAGATATCCAAGCCAGAGGAAACATGAGGAGAAGCTGGAGGAAGCTGGAGTGGAACCAACACAAGCGGGACTGGAAGAAGATAATATGTTAGTGGATATAGTTGAGCAGCAACTCAGTGATGGGCCTGCGGAATTGGAGTTTGCAGCAGAGTGACAATTCAAGGCCACAGAGGAAGAAAACAACATGGGGGGTCATGACGACCCTCTGATGTGTACGAGGAAGAGGAGTTGCAGCTGAGCAGATTGCATAAGAAAATCCAACCAGCAAAGTAGTTGGAAGAAGTCATAGAGGAGAAAAGGAGGATGATGATGAAGTCAGTGAAAGAAGATGTCAGGAAAGGGAAGATGAATAGAGGAATACCTACATGAGTAGCAGGGATGCAACAAAAGTATCAAAGCAGAGGAGCAAGAGGACAACTCTAAGGGAATATTTGGGATCCAGGAGGATTTCAATAGAGTTTGGAAGCTCATGAATTTTCCACAGTAGTGGAGTATGATGCATGAGCATCACTCCACCTCAGCATGTGCCATCTATCTATCTCATTGGTGTGCATTCACGGAGGGGAGAGGAACCACCCCTCTCATTTTCCCTCGAAATTTAATTGTAATTAAAGTAATTAAATGTTGTTAGGCTAGAAGAGCCAAATCATGCCTTCACACAAGATGTGGATAGGGTCAACTTAAGTGGTTGATGGTAGGGAGGATCTAGATCTGATTCATACTATATTTACACTCATTGTAATCTTTCTCAATAGATAGGAATTTTGAATGGTGATTAGACACCACTAGTGTAGCTTGGAGGGAAAGTGCGTCATGCTCCTCATGTATAAATCCTTGTATCATATGCCTAGTAGAGGCTATTGAAGATCAATGTAAAACATTGTAAGCCAAAGAGACGATATAAGATCTGAGACTCATTTGCAGTCTGAGCTTGCATATTGTAATTAACATTCTGAGGTTAATACAAAAGAACAGATTTCGTTGTTTTTAATTCCCTGTGAGATGAATGTTTTATGAATGGTGTGTGTGTGTTTATGCATTCATGTATGTTGTAGACGTATGATAAGTTTCCATCTGCAGGACAAGGATAGAATTCACTATTTGTTCGAGAGTTTGATGAGTTGTTATGGGTTCTTTAGGATAAGTGCAAGGAGTGTGCGACAAAGTGTTGAAACTTTGTGAGACAACGCAAGGAGTGTGCAGCTGGATTTTTTTTCAAGTTCAATGGAGAACATGCCAGGAGGGCACACCAGGATAATTCACATACTCAAAGGGTAGCCTGAAGGTCAGAGGAGGACACTCACAATGTTGTTGAACGCTCTGGAGGAAGACCTATGCAAGGAGTGCACTAAGCCAACACTTAGATAAGTGTTGCGGGAAGTCATCTAAAGGCTTAGCCAAGCACAAGGAGTGCGCCAAAGGTAAATCAATTTCACCTTACAAGCTTAGGAGGAAAATCACTGCCGAGACCCAAAAGTCGGATTCGCAGGAGAAATATCAAAGGCCATATCTTTGATAATTAAGCGATTTTCCCAGTTTTGGGAGAGAGTACAAGCTCAGGAGGAAGACACCGTGGAGGAACAGATCCCGACTGTTGGATTTGGGTGCACGAGACCAACAAGTGTTGGATCTAGGTAAAGTGCATGGGTCTTAATTATTTGTAAGTGCATAGGTGAATGGGGTAGTGAAGTCCCAATGTCCCGAATCCAACCAGGATCACCCATCATCCAGAGAGACAGGTGGCAAGAGATCTGGAAGTCTAGAGAAATCACTCTCCGGGATTTTTCAGTTGAGCGGAGTGCAAGATCATCGAAGCTCCAAAACCTGAAGTGAATCCTAACCATTATATGCGAGGAGACACGTGGTAGAAGATTATAAAATATGGAAGTTAGAGGTCCGAAGGATTTGGGTGTGGAGTAGGTGAAATTTCATGAAGTTGTGAAACCCAAAGTACAGTTGGATTGTCAGATCCAAGGAGACACGCTATAGAGATCTGTGAATTTGAGGAAAAGTGTTTCAAAAGGAAACAAAGGTGAAGGGCGCAATACTTTTGAAGCCCAAATTTGTGAAGGGGTTGGCCCAAGTTTATAGCTCGAGGTCATATGAATGTAGGGCCCTAGCATAGAAATATAGTGCCTATTGTTCAATTTCTTCAAATGGGTCGAGAAAGGGTCCGCGGTTTCGAAAAAACTTATACTTTGGAGAATGGGGGACCTGTGTAAATTTATTTGAGGCCAACAGGGTCCCGAAGAGCTAATTCGGCTCAGAGTATTAAAAAATCCTAGATCGAGAGGCCGTGCAGCCCTGGGAGGAAGAAGGGGGGTCTGGACCATTATTTTATTAAGGTTTATGGTGTTTTTAAATAGATATATGTATATATGACAAAGTTTTCAAACTTGTAAGATAGCTTTATAAAATATTGGCAAACATTTTCAATTTTTTTTTTTCTAATGTCTTTATATGAAGTTATTTGTGAAAGTTATGGTATCGAGTCCATATGGACTCTATGCCATTCACACTAAGTGCCATATGGACTCTGTTTAAATGGAAAAAGTCCATATGACACTCTTTATGAATGACACAAAGTCCATATGGGCTTTGTGCCATTCAGATAGAGTACACATATACTATCTTAATGGCATAGAGTCCACATGGACTCTGTTCCATTCAGAAAAATTCCATATGGCACAATCCAACAAAGAGTGAGGCCATGTGGCTTCATGATATATGAAAACACTCCTGGAATTGTTTCTTTAAAAATTCATTAAACATAATAAAGTAAAAATATAAATAAGTATTCAATTGAATAAGACTACAAAAACTCTAAGAAACTTTTGTCACCCATAACACTGGCCAAGTAAGGAAAAGTATCTACTATGATATATTAGTATGTTTCTTAAACCTATAAAGACGTGTTTCTTTTAATCTTATTTTTATCTTCATATGCTCTATTTGTTGTCAATTACTGATTGAAATTTTTTGTGTACTTAAAATAAGGATAAGATTTTTCTTATCCACTAAGTGAAGCATGGTGGGAGTATATCCTAAAAGTAGTATGTAAAGCATTCATTGAATAGCTTCTTGGTGAATCAACATAGGTAAAGTAATATCCCATTTATAAATGATTATATCCTTATCCCTATAAATGTTTCTTCTAATTCCCTTTTCTTGATTGAATCAAGGAGAATATATATGTTTTTTGAGTTAGATGTGTATCATGGTCACCATAATGAACATGGATAATGTAGTTGAAGAAAGTCACTTGTACAATCCTAAAAACCTCCAAATATTTGAGTTATTATCTTGTATTATAAATCTTGAAGTGCATGCCTTTGTGGTTCCAAAAACTTCTCTTAACTCTTTCCTAAACTAATGGATGCTCCTCTATGTCCATACAAACTCCAAGAGGCTTTGAAGTACTAAAAATATACAAAATATAATTATTTTCTCAATTACATGCTATGAGGATAAAATCACATTTGAGGCCATTTCTCTAGGTTTGGATTATGTAGAGACCCCAAATAAAATATGAAACAAGTAGAAAATATCTCACATTGTTTGTAACCCTATTGTGTCATATAAAATTGTGCTAAAGTGTATTCAAGAATAACACCCCAAGTGCTATGATCAAAATAAATTACCATGGTAAACATAGTCAACATAAACAACCATTGTGGACATAGATAACATAGTCAATTATATTCAACAATGGTCATCAAATTAATCAATCACGGTAATTGCAGTCAATCTAATAAATTTTGAATTTTTTATGCAATTTAATAGTGAAGTTTTAACATGAACAAAATGTAATTATTTTGAAAGGTGATGAATCTTGGGGTGGTAGGGACGGGTCAAGGATATGAGGGTTAGGAGGAGGAGTGTCACAACCCTACAGAATTTCACCCAATATTTTTCCTTAGCAATCTAAGGCATGCGATATTTCCTTTCTTCAAAATCATTGGTTGAACCTCCTTAAGCTTACTTGCATTCAAGGTATGTCTCTTCCCTTAGAAAATGACCATACCTTCTGTTAAACTACAATAATTAGTACTTCAAAAATTTAATTATCACAAAGTTCCAACATCCAACTATGGCTTTAAAATATCCCAAGTTAACAACTTAAGCTAACCACCAAGACTCTAGCCACCAAGACGCTAACCACCAAGACTCTATATTCAACCAATACTCCAAGTCTTTTCTAGATTTTTTGCTACACTACAAGTAGAACCCCTCCAAAACGATCTTCAAGACTACCTCTTACAACCTTGGTATTTTTCCAAGAGGAACTTCAACCATGAAGCATTTTTCCTATCCTAGACATCTTCCACTTCTATGTTGAACTTCTACCCTACAATGTTCCAAACTACCTTGGCCACCCAAACCTACTGTAAACTCTCACCACTCAAAACTACCAACCATCAAATCTTAACTCAATTTCAACTCCACCTTGAAACCCAATATACCACCTACACCTACTTCAAAACTGATTTCAAACCCTTGAACTTCCTTAGGCACTTCCAAGTCATAAGATCACATTAACCTAGACTTGATGATTTGTGCCTCAGTCCTCATGACTGAAAAAACCTAACTCTCCAAGCCTCACTTATTAGACTTGGCTAGCTAAAAAAAACTGAAATTTTCCATCATTAAGTGCCTAAACTCCATCACGCTCAGCCAAGCTTGAATTTTCCACCTAGCAAAGCACTATAATACAATCAATAGCCATACTTAAGCTTCGACCTCTATGTCTCTAGTTAAGGTTTTTTATCCATCTAACTTCAACGTGCCTTTTTTGAAGGCATATCACATTCCACCTTTGCCAAAAAAATCGATCATAGATCTATTTAAGTCCAAACTTGGGATAGGATTGTAGACGTGGATGAAGAGTATGGGGAGAGGAGGTATTGCAGTAGTTAACGTTTTTTCCTCATTTAAGAACAAATAATATGACTTGACTATGTCCTTTTTCTCCCTTCTAATGAAAAATATTATTGGCCCCACATTCATTGGGTTTTTGTCTTCACTTTGTGCATATTTTCTTTCCCATCATGCTTTAGGAGTCGTTTGGAGAAAAGAAACGTCAAGTTAAATATTTGTGGTCATTTTAGATTTCATTCTAGTCCACAAAGGGTAACACCTATAAATCTATTTTAGGGTACTCTATTACACAATCCATTCATCCATGATCACACAACCTATTGTAAAACTTAAGTATCACTCCTTCAAATGTTGTTTTGATTCGAAGTTAAGTATTACTCTTTCATTTTAATTTATATTTGACAAGGGATGAAATATTCACCTAAAATGTTATCTCTAAAAGATATTTCTTTTTATCTACCCCATCCTCTCCTAACAATGAAAGTATATGATGCATTTGTATTTCTATGATTAAAACCCCATATAGACTCATGAAAATAGATAGAGTCCATATTGACTCCGTGCAAATCTTAACTTAATAATTGTTTTCATAAAAACAATCATGTGATTACTTCAATGAAAGACATTCATTCTAGAGTGCAAGTTGTTATAATCAATTGTGTCTAGGGAACTCTAGTTAGTTGCTAATATATGCCTATGCCTTTAAGTTATCTCATTCAAGACACCCCATACTTATGGGAATACAATCACAAATTTAGATGTCGGTTTCTTCAATATATGCCTATCCTTTCAATTTGTTAAAAATACATCAAGTGTTTTTTCGTTTACTTGTTGTTTTCTTCGATTTATACTTTTATGCCTTGAAGTTACATTATAACTTATGTTTTTGTTTATTTGGTGTTTTCTTCAATTTAAGATTATGTCTTGAATTTGTTCTTTGGTTTAGTCCACCCCATACGTGTGAGAATAAACTCACAAATTTATTTGTAACTTTCTTCAATATATGCCTATGCCTTGAACTTGTTTATACCTTTTGTTTTCATTTTCTTATCTTTTGAAAGGATGGATAGACGCGAGTCATTGGGACATGAGTCTCCAAATCTACCTCGCAAATCATAGAGACACCTAGGTCGTTAGAGACCCCCTATTTTAGCAAGGTATCATAGTCAAGTAGGGGTAGCTAATGATATAAGGCATTCTAGTGGAAGGAAGAGATTATTAGATGAATCAATCAATAGAGCATCAGGACAGAGTGCTAAGGATACAGTTGGGATTTAAATTATTTAAATAGGTTGAACATAAATACCCCCACTATGGATAATGTAGAGACCCCATCACATCAACAACATATGTTTGGTAAATTTCTTCTATTTTTGTATTATTTTTTGTGTTTATTTTTTATACATTTTTATGTTTTTTATGTGTTGTTCAATGTTATGAATATTTTTAATTGTTTCTTTGTGTAGAGGATTGGTTTTATCAGGGGGAAGATAATGAAAGAGAGAGTGAAAATCAGGCAGAGTCCAATGTTCATGCAGAGGGTGAAGGTGGATCAAGGCAACATTATCAAGAAAATGAATATTACACCCCTACGACCACCTATCCCTCGGATGTTGGTGAAGAGATTCATCGGGAAAGAAATGTTGAATAAATTGTGCTCCAATGTTGCTCATCTCATCATGCTAAGCTGGAGAATTATCTCAAGCATATGGAACTCCCTACAGAGAGCAATCAGAGCTTGGGGATCTTTTTGCATTCTTTGCAAAACTTTATTAATGTATATCATAACCTTGGGCCAATGTCTTCGACCTTCATATATTTGATGAGGAGACAAAATTCAGAGGTGATGGGCCCTTATAAATGGGAAGTAGTACAAAACAAAGTTTCAAAAGAGCAAACAATTTCAATGTTCAATTTCAAGGAAGGTCCAAATCGACCAATTTTGAAGGTGTAGTATTTCAAGCACCCTAACATTGCAAGACCTCTTTAAAACATATTCTTGGCAGCATATGGGAGGTTTCCATGGAATGATGACGTACCAATTTACTTTTCTAGACTTTTCTATGGGGATTTTGTTTTGGGCATGCACCCCGATTATACTAGCCTACCATCTCGATATTATGGGGTTGGTAAAGGTCAAACATATGATTGAAAATGATCATATCGAGATGCATAATTTCCGAGGCCTCCACCACCTTTGGTATCTCTTCCAGTAGAGGAATTTGCTTCACATGCAAAGATGCAAGCCACATCACAAGTTGGAAAGGAGGCGAGGACTGAAATTGGAGATAATTTAGAATGTGTTTTGTATGGTAATAACATTGGTTTTAACTGACAGAGGGCACAATCTACTTCTCGGGCAAGTTTTATTGACAAGACAGATCAGGAGATTGATTCCATGAGTGTAGAAGAGTTACATGCTTATGCAAAATTTTGTTGCAGTGGATGGAAAGAGTTAATTAGGCATGAGGAATTATGAATTGGACCGATATGTGTTATAATTTGTAATTTTTTCATGCATTTAGGGATAGTTTTCTTGTTATTAGATCTAGATACATATCATTGCATTGTTAGAAATAATTGATGCGTTACATTTTCATTAATCGAAATTTGGTAAAATGTTAAATGATTCCTCATTAAATAAAGGAATTGATTCATCGTCTTTAAATTTGGATGCGATGAATTAGGTATGTTTTTAAAATATCCATATCAACACTTTAGTTGTATACTTTCCACACCTTGTTGAAGAATCAATCCAACAAATTTATATCTCGCCATTAATGTGAACACATTTCTCTAAAATTCAAAGTTGATTTGTTCGCATATTCCCTTTCCATCTCCCAACACATTTCTAGATTTATCTCAGTTGTTATCGCAAATTTTGGGGGATTTTCAAGAGGGGGACAATATTGAGGTTGGAACATCACATGTATTTCATTTTTTGAAGTTTAAAACTATGCTTTCAAGTGTCAATCATTTAATTTTAACTCAACAAAAATTATTTAAAAATGTTATTTATGTAAGTAGATGCCTTTATGGACATATGCGAATTTCAAATGTGTTATAGGCCAACTTGGAGAAGAGAGTGTCAGATAGAGTACCTGAGAAGGATGCACACATACCGTAGAAGGGTGTGTCCAAACCTGATGATGCATAGGTAATGTATATGCACATTGAATTTGTAAGTTCTAGTGTGTTTTTATGAGGAATTTATTATATACACATGAATGCTTAAATTTATTTTTCTACTTTTTGAAATTTTATGGGTTACATTATAGATATGCACATGTTGTAGTTTCCTTGTATTTCTTTTGTCCACGTCAATGGTTTAGAATAATATATACTTGGGATTTATACATAAATACATGTATTATCCTTAATGTTGTTGCCGGATCTATTTTTTTCCTTTTGAAATATGTGCATAATGACTTTTTAGGTCCCCTTTTTCTTTCCTTTTGAAAGATCTGCAAAACAAATTCAATATCCTTTGCCTACATTTCTTTTGCAAAAATAGTTCAACATTATTTTTAAAACCATGGTTTATTTGTAGTTGAAATACACTTGTAGAAAAACTGAAGTTTTGGTTGATCAAATAAATTCAATATCCTTTTCCTACATTTCTTTTGGAAAAAGAGTTCAACATTATTTTTAAAACCATGGCTTATTTGTAGTTGAAATACATTGATAGAAAAACTGAAGTTTTGGTTGATCAAATATTCCTTATATAATATTTTAACTAAGCATTTTCTATTCATTGAAGGGTTAGTAAACCCGTCCCTATATAAATTTACCATAATTTAAAATGGTATATCTTTGGGGAAATAATGGGGAAGGTTCAACCACCCCTTATTTCTTTGAGTATTTTCTTGAACTCTTCACTAATTTCTTACCAACCATGAACTAACTTTTCTAGATTTAAAAAGAATGGGGAATGTTCAACCACCCATTATTTCTTTGAGTATTGTCTTGAAATCTTCACTAATTGCTTACCAATCACAAACTAACTTTTCTAGATTTAAAAATATGCTAAAAATATGCTAGATACATTATCTTACTTATGTTTAGACCATGATGCAAGTATTTTTGATAGAGCATTTGATTATATGAGGACATCTATCCCACGACTAAAAAAGGAAAGATTTATCTTCTTGGAAGAATGCATAATATTTAGATTTATGTTTTCTGCATACAACGAAGTGAATTTCTTCCTGGGGTATTGTTAATCTCTTAACTTGTTTCTTACTAACCACCAACCAACATTCCTAGATTTATAAATATGTTGTACATGATTGTAGGATTGTCAAACTCTTAAATTGTTGCTTACTAACCACCAACCAACATTCCTAGATTTAAAAATATGTTGTACATGATCTTATATTTAGATCATGGTGCATGCAATTGATTATATGAGAACATCTATTCCACAACAGAAAGAGGAAAGATTTATCTTCTTGGAAGAATACATATTAATATGTCCAGATTTGTGAACTTTCACAAAGAGCGAAGTGAATTCCTTCTTGGGGTATTCTAAAACTCTTAGGTAATTGTATACCAACCAAAAACCAACATTTCTAGATTTAAAATATGCCATGTACATCATATTATTTATGTTTAGATCACGATGCATGAATTTTTGAAAGATCATTTGATTGTATGAGAACATCTACATCCCACAGTAGAAAGATTAAAGATTTATGGTATTCAAAGAATGACTATTTATACATCTAGATTTGTGTTTACTGTATACATCCAAGTGAATTCATTCTTGGGGTATTATCTGACTTTGAACACTCATTGCTTACCAACCACACACCAAATTTTCTCTTTAAAAATATTTTGTATATGATCGTACTTAGTGTAGATCATGTAGGAATTTTTGAAAGAGCATTTGATTATAATATGAGAACATCTAAACCATAGCATAAAATTAAAGATTTATTCTTTTGGAAGAATGACTTAATATGGAGAGTAGAATCAAAAGATAGCACTAATCTTATATCCATGGAACTCCTTAAATATCCATGAAACTTCGGTTGGGTATGTTATTCTTGCTCATGGTTGGGTGTGTTATTCTTGATTGAATCACTTATTTAATATTTATATGTTTATTATTTTAGACAAGTATATACTAATATGTATTATTGGTTTTTCTTCCTTGTTACAGTAATGTTTGTGCATGAAGCATGAAAGAGAGCATGAATGTATGAGGATGGACTCCAACACCTTTGGTATGCCAATTTTTCTTGAGCTGGTTTATTTTATTTATCTAAATATTATTTTAATCAAGTGTACACTTTATGTTAAACAAGTATATATTTTATTTAAGTTAAATATTGGCCATGATTATAAACTAGGCTTGTGATATTTGTGTTGGATAGTCTTATTAATAATTTTCAATTCTTTTCCTTTGCAGGGGGGTGTTGACAGTGCTATTGATAGGCTCTAGCAGAAGAAAGTAGAACGTGGTCAGAGATTTTTGCAAGATGGTGAAGATGTAGGATTTGAATCTGAAAAGAATGTGTAGACTTTATTAAGTTTCTCTATGGAAATATACATTTATGGAGACAAACTCTAAAACTCTAACTCTTAAATTCTGTTATTATTAATTTTATTATCAGTTGAAGTTGAATTTTCTATGAGAGTACTTTATGTGTTGCTACCATTTATTCGTCTATTTGAGTTTTTATTTGTATTTGGTTTAACACTCTCAAATTACTCATTTTACTAGTTATTTGCATTGAGTTTAAAGCATTAGTTGAATATTTCAATGGAAAGTTTATATATAATATTAGCTATGGGAGATTAAATAATCCATGTAAGAATATATAATATAGTCACTTGTATATTAAAAAAAATGAATTTTAGATTACAAAACTTTTAGAAATTTATAAATTACTACTAAATCAAAGAGTTTATCTAAATTATTATAGGGCACTTTCTGTTTTAATTTATGTTGTTAATAGTTTTGAGGTGAATGCATTAATGAGGTAGTTATTTAGTTAACATGTATTACTATTATAATATATGTCTTAAGTGGACCAATGCTAGTTGGCCATCATAATAATCAAACAATGTTCTGTGATATTTCTTTGATTTCTTGTGTAAATATTCCTAGGTTTATTCTTTCTCATCTTAATGTCATTATTTTTTTAATGATGGGAGGCCCAATGGTATTGGGTACTTGATAATTTCATTTTATTATTTATTTTGAGATAGATATACAACTTAAATCTTCTCCTCATTGATTTTCCATGGCTCTTCCACATAGCTAGGTTGTAATTTTTTATATTTTTACAACCAATTTCACTCTAGACCATCCCAAAGGATGTATTAAAGGGAGAGTGGGTGTCATTGTTAAGAAATCTAGTCACCTACTTTCTCTTTTTTCTATGTTGAAATATACCTTTTTCCTTAGTACATAAGAAAAAACTTACGAAGCACCTTCATATGGGTTACAATATCAATAATGTAGTTCATCCTAAAATATGAGAGTTGTTAACTCTAAAAAAGCTCAATTTGAGCTATAATGATCTCATTGGAATGATTCATCCGAAAATAGACAACTTAACTAAGATTTGATGTTTCAATATATGTAAGTGTTGAACCTCCATATTTGAAGTGCTTGTTATATTGGAACTTCAACTTTGAGGATATAATAACTCACTTCAACTCACTCATGCAAATTGGTTCATAATTTTGAATTTGGTTATTAATAAAAAACCTTAAGTAATTTCAATTCCACTTTGCTCAATTAAAGTGGATCAATTCTCTACCCAATAAGCTAAATATAGGAATAAGATTTGATGTTTCAATATTTGTAAGTGTTGAACCTGCATATTTGAATTGGATGTTATATTGGAACTTCAACTTTGAGGATATAATAACTCACTTCAACTCACTCATGCAAATTGGTTCGTAGTTTTGAATTTGGGTATTAATAAATTTCAACCTTAACTAATTTCAATTTCACTTTGCTCAATTAAAGTGGATCAATTCTCTACTCAATAAGCTAAATATAGTTTAATATTTGATGTTTCAATATATGTAAGTGTTGAACCGGCATATTTGAAGTGGATGTTATATTGGAACTTCAACTTTGAGTATACAATTGTTGAGATTTTATGCAATTTCGGAAGTTATTCCTAAGTGTAATTGTATTGGTTATTACTAAGTGTAATTGTGAAAGGATTTATTGATAAGTCATGTATTTTAGGTCTTTTAGAGTAAAAATAGAGTTTATATCGAGTCATTTTGATCACTCATTGAATGTAAGTACAAGAAAGTAGTACGCACTTATCTAGAAGGCTAATCTTGGTTTGTGTTTGGGTCTCTTTGGTCTTGATTTTGTGAAAGATCATTGTATGACATTGTACATGTTGGAGGAATCTATACTAAGTAAAGTTTGCAAGGTTTTATCCCCCTTAAGGGTTTCCCCAAGGATATATATTATTGTTCTATGGATATCTATCTTTCAGTTGTGATCCTTTTGCATATTAAATAAAAATAAAAGAATATAATACTTTAGCTCTTGGAAAAACAAAAAGAAATCAACATGGTTTTAGAGAATGCCTAAAAAAGAAGATTTTTGGAAGTGTTTTGGAAAACTAACCTCATATTCCCCAGCAGGATGACTACCGGCACCAAAATTGATGAGAATATGGAAGGAGAAGAAAACTTCATGGCATGGAAGTACAGAGTAAGACTCCTTCTCGAAGAACATGATTTAGAAAGATTTGTTGGGGAGGAAGTTCCAGATTCAGAGGAAGATGAGGCCAAGGAAAAGCATAAGAAGAACCAAACCATGGCTAAGAGGATTATTGCATACTCAATAAACGATCATCTGATCCATCATGTTTCTCCATTAAAATCTCCGAAGAAGATGATGGATGCATTGACTCAGTTATTTGAAGGAAAAAACATCAACAAAGGGATGACATTGAAGACCCAGATGAAGAATGTGAAGCTTCAAGATTCAGAGTCCATTCACTCTTACTTCTCGAGAGTGAACTAGATCAAGGAATAGATTGAAGTTGCTGGAGACATTGTTGATGAAGCATAAATGGTGATGACCACATTGAATGGTCTCCCAAGGTCATGGAAGTCATTCATTCAAGGAATATGATCAAGGAGGAAGATAATCAAGTTTAGCATATTATGGGAAGATTGCACTCAAGAGGAAAAAAGGCTGGTAGCAAGAGGAGAAATTGAGGGATGATGATCAAGCTTTAGCTGCTCATACAAGGAAAGGAAAGACTAATAAGGAACCCTCATCCCTAAAGAAACCTCAAAAGTCGAAGAAGAATCAAAGAGACTATTCAAATGTGATGTGTTTTTGTTGCGAAAAATTGGGACACATTGTAAAATTTTGTCCCCTTATTCTTAAACTAAAAGAAAAGGAAAATGGAAAGAGACATCATGCTCATGCCACCGAAGATGATGAACCACCAAAGAAAATTGCAAGAAAATATGATTCAAGTGATGATGACTACATCCTAATATCATCTCTCACAGGAACAATCACCCTTGGAAATGATACTTGGTTGGTGGATAATGGTGCTTCTAAGCACATGAAAGGGTATAAAGGCTCTCTGTCAAACTTAATTCATAAAGACTCACCTCATAATGTGAAGCTAGGTGATCATTATCAGTATTCGAACAAAGGAGTAGGAGAGGCCTCCTACAAACTAGATTTTGGGAAGGCAATGAGAATGAAGGACATGCTTTATGTACCAAGTTTGAAGAAGAACCTTCTCTCGATTTAAGATTTCGATGAGAAGGGTTTCAGGGTTGCATTTGTTGATGGAGAATTTATCATGTGTCCAAAACTAAATAATTTTGATGATGTAGTTGTTATCGACGTCCAAGAAGGAGGACTGTATAAATAAAAGGGACGCTCGGATTCAACATTGATTCAAGAAACTGTGAATTCAAGTGAGCTATGGAATAGGAGATTTTCCCACCTACACTATAGAGATTTACCAATCGTGAGAAAGATAGTAACATGACTACCAAATATTCAGGTGAATCCATATGGTGTGTGCAAAGGTTTTGCACCAGGAAAGAATGTGAAGAACCCCTTTCCAAGTAGTGAAAGTAGAGCCAAAGGAGTCTTGGATATTGTACACTCATACGTATGCAGACCGATGTAATTACCATCGCTCAGTGGGTACATATATCATGTATATTTTATTGAATATTACTCATGAAAAACTTGGATTTACTTCTTCAAGTCAAAAGGTGAAGTATTTGGTAAGTTCAAGGAATTCAAGGCATTAGTAGAAAACCTAACAGAAAGGAAGATAAATATGTTGAGATCATACAATGCAGGAGAATTCACCTCAGAGGAATTCTTAGATTTCTGCAAAGAAGTTGGGATTAAGAGGGAGCTCTCTACTCCCTATAAACTGCAACAAAATGGAGTGGCAGAGAGAAAGAGTCAGACGATTATGGAAGCAGTGAAGGCCACGATCCATTATCAATATTTACCTATGTATCTATGGGAAGAAGTTGTGATTATAGTTGTGTACGTACATGATAGAAGTCCCCATCGAGTTCTTGAAAACAAGACACTGGAGGGAATGTTTTCAAGAGATAAGACAGAGGTCACCCACTTGAGGATATTTGGTTGTCATGTATATGTGCATGTCCCCAAGGACAAGAGAACAAAGTTGGACCCATCTGGAAATAAAGGTACATTTGTTGGGTACAATGACACATTGAAGGCCTACAAAGTATACATTATCAGTCACTGGAAGATCAATATTATCAGGGATGTCACCTTCGATGAGGATGTAGCTTTTCACAAGTGAAAGTAGGGTCGTGCAGAGGAATCTCATGACAAAGAGAATGGATATCCTAGAGCCATGGAGACAAGAGAAGTGTAAGAAGAGGAATCCATTCCTAAGGATCAAGATATGGCCAAACCACATAGGCTTGTGGAAAATCCTACAAAAAAGAGAAGACCAACTTTGGCACAACAGGCCATCAAATATGTAGAGAGATATGGTGTCCAGGATGGATCATCTAGGAAAGTCAAAAAACCAAAACCGTATCCCATCTATGTGACATTATTGTGTGATATTATTGATGTAGAGCCTACCATATATGAAGAATTTGCAGGAAAGAAAGAATGGAAGGATGGAAGGATGCAATGGTCAATGAATACCAATCAATAGTGAAGAATGATATTTGGGATGTGGTTCCCAAACCTAAGGAGAAATCAGTTGTGAGCTCCAAGTGGATATTCAAGATGAAGAATGTTGCATATGGAATCATTGAGAAATACCAGGATATATTTGTAGCACGAGGATTTTTCATAAGGAAGGAATTGACTATCAGGAGACTTTTTCTCTTGTGGAAAGATATACTTCAATAAGGGATTTTCTTTCAATAGCTATTGTGATGAAATGGAAGGTTCATCAGATGGGCGTGAAGACAACATTTTTGAATGGGGAAATAAAGGAATAGGTTTACATAGAACAACCAAAAATATTCAAGACACATGATAGGGAGACGCATGTGTGCAGGTTAAAGAAGGCATTATATGGATTGAAGCAAGCATAAGAGCATGGTATGGTCAGATTGATGGTTTTCTGATGAGATTGGGATTTACCAAGATCAGTGCAGATTCTAACCTTTACTTCAAGGTTGAGGATGATGGAAAAACGATATTACTACTATATGTGGATGACCTATTCTTGATACGAGTGGAGAAGCTTATCACTAAGTATAAGAGAAAACTCGTTGCAGAGTTCAAAATAAAAGACCTAGGTTTGATGCACTACTTTTTGGGTCTAGAGGTATGGCAGAGGAAGAATAATGAGATCTTCCTAAATCAAGGAAAATATGTTGTGGAGATCCTGAAGAGGTTTGGGATGTTGGAATCTAAATTGATGGCTACACCAATGGAATCAAATATGAAGTTGTTGGATTATACGACTTCATAGGTTGTGGATGCTACATTATACAGGAAGATGATTGGATCAATGATGTATTTAATAAACACACAACCAAATATATGTTTTTTTGTGAACACCCTGAGTCAATACATGGTTGACCCCAAATGTGTACACCTAATTGCAGTAAAACATGTGATGAGGTACCTTAAAGGTACAGTCAATTATGGGCTCAAGTATGTTGCAGACAGTGAGATCAATCTACTTGGATATTCGGATTCAGATTGGGCTGGTAGTGTTGCAAATCATAAAAGTACATTAGGATGTTGCTTCACTTTGGGATCTAGTATGATTTCATCGATCAGTAGGAAATAGTCATATGTAGCACTCAATATGGCTGAGACAGAGTATGTGGAAACATGTGAAGCAAGTCGCGAAGCAGTGTGGATTCAAAATTTGTTGACTAGATTATTCGATATTGCGATGGAGGCGACATGTATCTTGTGCGACAACCAGAGTTGTATAAAGTTGTCAAATAAACTGATGTCTCATGATACGTTGAAGCATATCAAAAGCATGTATCATTATATCAGGAATATGGTGCAGAAGGGAGCACTGAGGCTCCAATATGTGGCTACCAATGAGCAGGTTGTGCATATGATGATAAATCCATTATCAAGGATGAAGTTCAAGTACTTTAGGGACAAGCTCAATGTAGTCCCTCTTCATAGGTAGTGATGGTTTCAGATTTTATCGCAGTGTAGTGTGTTGAGGAAGATATATGAATTACCTTACTCAATCATTTTCAGATCTTTCCTAGATAGGACAAGATAGTTGGGAATGTCACATGGGGTTTATAGCCTCAAAATATTCTCTCAATCCACAAGTATTAATTACAAGGACTGAGGTTGATTTATAATTTAAATATGTTGCAATATAAAATAACATTTCAAAAACTCTATTGGAATGTACACAGATTTTGTGATAAAGTAAACATGGATATAAAAAGTGAAAAGTAACCAAGTCATGAATACACATATATGAGACAGAATATCAATATGATTTTATTTCATTATGAGATACAAAAAGTGTTTTTCTCTTTACAAAACCCCTGTGAGGGCATGGACCAAAGTCTTATTTAGATATCCCCAATCATCTTGCCACAAACTACTGCCATTTTGACTCTACAAGATATCCTTTATCAGCCATGAAACTTAATTCACAAACATACAAGAATACACAGACTATCAAGGATGAATCAACACCTCTAAAACAAGCATTTGAAAAGTGTGGTTCAGTATTGAACCTGGTTGTCTACAATAAGACCCTGTTGTCAAGAAGAGAATTAGGATTTGAATAAACTCATAAATGAATGAAAACTGAAACTATCTTATGTAACTAAAGAGAAAACCTTAGTCTTGTTTTCTCCTTCTATTCCCCTCTTGTCTCTTCTTCTCATTCAACTTTTATTCTTTCCAAATAAGTCGATGTAGTTCAACTACTTTTTTTAGTTAAGTTGATTTAACTTAACTAATTAGTTTAGGAGAAATAAATAATAATAATATAGTTAAGGGTATTAATTAATAATAACTAGGTAGGTGGGATCCCTTGTGACTACCCTCATTTCTTCCTTTTAAACCATGAAATATAGCACACAAAAGATAATCATTTTGATCATATGCCACCCTTGTAACTCCCTTAAATATCTTTTAAACTGGATATTTAAATATCACAAATAATTTATATCATATCCGAAAAGAATATATATATATATATATATATATATATATATATATATATATATATATATATATATATATATATATATATATATCCACATTATCCACAAAATATCAAAAATAGGTCTTGCTGTCCAAAAATGTTGAAAACCATTAAACACCATCCTCATCAACTGAAATCATATAAAACATAATTTAAAAACCATATTTTCCACTTTGTGAGGACATTTTCCTCTTTTCACTGTTGTTTCCCTTAGACTTTTCTGAAGTAGCTAGTGGTTGATTGGACCATTGGGGTTGTATCTCGTTGATCACATTGGATAAATCATACTTTAAATGAAGGCAGGAAGACACAAATTTCAAGGAATCAGTGGAGGGAGAAGAAGGGGAGGAAGTTTCTTTTCCCTTGTCTTGCACAGGTTGGGGAATATCAGTTTTCAATCTCTTACTGTCGTGTGAAGACTGAACTGGTAAAACAACATGGGAAATTTGGAAATTGGGATTAATAGGTAGTGGTAAAGGCAATGACATAGTGGTCAAACCACGATGGTGAGAGACAGGCCGGTTGACTATCTCTTTCAAATAATCATTTGCAAGGACTTCAGGATGCAAAGACAAATGTGGAGGAGCGAGAATGTCAGGGATATTCTGAGGAGGCTATAAAGGGGGTCTTTCTGTTCGAGGGTGTAATATCCCATGGAAAACCCAATTGAAGAACCCAATTTGGAAAATCTGGTTCAACTATTGCGGGTTAAGATCAAAATGGATATAAAATCTAGGCCTTTTATGGCCTTGATTCCAATTTCCCCTGCCTATGTTATTTCGACCATTGTTGCCTCTACTGAAAAATATCATCCTGTAGTAATAATTTGTTAGCAATGAAGCTCTTAATAAACCATACATGACACTCTTCTGACATGAATCAAAACTTGGCTCAAAAATTGACATGAGATACATGCAAATCCATCCATAACACACCATTCATTAATTTCCATGTGAACAAGGAATGATAGGGTTCATGGGAAATATGGAGGGAGTGTAATTAGCGAAAAATGGTAGATTGATAGGGAATCAATATACAAATATTGTTCAACAATTAACCAAAAAATTTAACTGTGTATAAAATTATCAAGAATATCAGTCACCAACCCTTGCTATGTTATCTTTCTTTCGCTTCCACACAGACTTCTCTTTGCAAATTTATATCACATAATAGGGATGCAGTAAGTGAAATCGGGATCATGAAGGGAATGTAATTAGCGAAAAATGGTAGAATGATAGGGAATCAATATGGATATTGTTCAGGTGAAACAAATAAAACCATGCTCCCTTAGATGCAATCAAAATTTATCTATGTCCAGAATTTCGAAGTTTAACCAATATGTTGTTTCCAAAACAATAATCCAAACTGATGCCTTCTTTGACCAATTTGCTTGTTGGCCTCCAAATTATTTTACACAATAAACTATTTGATATGCCCGGAATTATTTAATCACATTAACCATTGTAACCATATTATCATTATATGATAGACATGACGATCAACATTATAATCACTACAATAATACAACAATAGTCTTAGAGCCACGATTCATAACATCAACCCCAATAATAATATTTTAAATCCAACAGGGTCATGCACAGTGTTCCCCAAAAAACTTATATCCATCATTACTCTAACCATCGTTCAATGCAACTTCTTCTAAATTTATTTTGGGCATTATTACTCTATTCGAGCCTCATATATTTTGAACACAGGTGCCCCCCCTTTTTTAAAACAATCAGCATAATGATTGAACCAAGAAAAATAATCATTCATTATTTGGAACACAAGCTTCAAGAGACTATAACTTCGAATGAATAGGCGAGTACAAACTCCTTTCCACAATTGCCAAGAAAGGGACCAACTAAAATCGTGCCCAAGTAACCAAGAAAGAATAGTGCTCTCATCAACTCAAATTGGAGTAAACAATGCTTCCACTGTAATGTGTAGGGTTCAAGAAATTTCCATGACAGTAAGGGTAGAGACAAAGGGGCAGTTCAACCAGAGGGTTTGGCAATTGCATAGCACAAAAAGCTTACTCCATAGAGTGCCCAATCAAAATGATACAAATAGTTCTCCCATCGAAATCTGGGTAAGCAATTTCAATATATCTTTATAATGTTCACCACACAACAATGAAAATGAGGTCATAAGAAGGCAAACTAACAACTCATGGTTTTTCCAGGACAAGGCACGAGATACATAAACATCCATGGGGTCGAAATATGGTGTGGGTACACTAGACACAGAGACTAGTAATATCAATCTATAGGTGGGGTATACACAAATCCCAGAGGTTAGGCAGACTGGGATAACCCATTTCAACAGAGAGGCCAAACTCGAGTAAAGAACTATGGCAATGCAAGCTAAACCAGAAATTTTACTCAGCATTTTCCTGCAAACAATTACACACAACAAGGACCTGCAACCAACCTTTTAATGCCAACAATCTCAAAACAACCACCACAATAAACCAAGGATGCAACCATAAATACACAATTCCAAAAACATCATAACAGCGTGAGAATCACATAGACCATGAGCAACCAGAGCCAACATTTGATTTAAGGGAAGAGCAATTCTCATGGATGGAAAAGTAAGAAAACCCCATACCTGTAAAAAATTGCACGAGGAGAAAAACCAAGGTTGTATACTTCCTCCACGATAGGGAAAGGCAGATCAACAACAACTAACATAGAAAAATGCAAGAATGACTAGGGTGGTGAGTTCAAGGGGAGTTTTAATGATGTGCATTTACTGCACGTCGCTTCTTCCTTTAGATCATCATTCAATTCTTAGTACGAGCCAAGCCCACTAGACAACTCACCATAGAACTACATTCCAAACCATTAATACAACAAAATATCCAAACTTTCCATATTACACTTTGCAAAGTGCGTGATAATCCTAAGTGCGCCACCCCTTGCCACTATCAAATTTTCTCAATTGACAACTTGCTAGGAACACAACCTAATTGCAACTCAACCAATGCGCATAACAATAGTAGAAAGGGTCGAGATCACCCAAACTTTTGCCACAAACAATACACAATATAAAAATTAAAATTGGAGTATAATTCTTTCATCCAAATGGTAGCATAATCATACTTCATGAGAGATCATCAAAACCATTTAGCTCCATTTTTTAATCACCAAACCGCCACATATTAGCATAAACATTTTAAACATGATTTGAAACAAATGAGTTGTAGAAAACTGTGTTGCTACCAACACATAGGAAAACAAAATATAAGCATTGCTTATCCATAATAGTGTCATAAGTTAAACAAGGGGGTCCCACCTACTAGTATATTATTAATATAGTTAAATAATAAAGATTGGAAATCATTTGCGAGCATAGTACTCATCGTTGCTCTTTCAAGCGTCAACATAATGGATGTCATGATGACATGTTGTAGTAATTGGAGAGTTACCCACCGGCCCTGGATGCATGTTGAAGAGATGAGCTACATATGTTATCACAAGGTACTGGATGCCATGTATAAGATATCTAGTTTTTCTGTGGGAAATTGGATAGTCTCGTGATGACATGCTGTAGCTATTGGAGAGATACCCACCAACCCTAGATGAATTTTGTGAAGTCACTATGGATTTCTTGTGATGTATATATTCGTGTGTCTGACAGTCAATGGTCATGAGCTTGAGTGGATGACGATAGTGTTAGAGTCTATGGCAGATAGAATACCTTCCTCATTAAGAGGGAGTGTTGAGATTTTATGTAATTTCGGAAGTTATTCCTAAGTGTGATTGTATTGGTTATTCCAAAGTGTAATTGTGAAATGGTTTATTGATAAGTCATGTCTTTTAGGTATTTTAGAGTACAAATAGAGGTTTTATCGAGTCATTTTGATCACTCATTGAATATAAGTACAAGAAAGTAGTACACATTTATCTAGGAGGCTATTCTTGGTTCGTGTATGGGTCTCTTTGGTCTTGATTTCGTGAAAGAACATTGTATGGCATTGCACATGTTGGAGGAATCTATACTAAGGAAAGTTTACAGGGTTTTCTCCCCCTTGAGGGTTTCCCTGAGGATATATCTTATTGTTCTGTGGATATCTATATTTCAGTTGTGATCCTTTTGCATTTTAAATAATAATAAAAGAATGTAATACTTTAATTGTTGGAAAACCAAACAGAAATCAACAATAATAACTCACTTCAACTCACTCATGCAAATTGGTTCATAATTTGAATGTGGTTATGTTCATATTCATAAATATAAATGGAGAGATAGACAAAAAAAAGTATTGGTGGAAACTCAATTTATTTTTTGTTATTATTTTTATTATTAATTTGGAGTTGGAATGCCACAAAAGGGTTCCCACATTACAAGACAACATCTATGTCACATTGGGTTGAAGAGCACCTCTTCACACAATAATCAATCTTTTTACTAAGAAAATTTTATGTAAATGAATAATAAGATGAATTATGTATTTGACTATGTTATCATTGTACATAATTGATAACCCTATTTAATGAATTATTGTATTATTAACACCTTTTAAGTATGTTTTATGTATTTTATGCATTGGAGTATAATGGTTTGTGATTAATATGTGATTATAAGTTTTATGGTTTGTTCCTCATGTGAAAGAGGTTAAAATGCAACTAGGTGTAGTATCTAGTCTCATGTGTCGTATTAAGGTTACATGCGACTTGAAAGCACATTACTCCAGAATTAATTTTATTGTCTAAGAGCTCGTCTTCCTTTAACATAAGAAAATAAATTAATGGCCCAAGACATAGAGGCATGAAATTCCCCCTTGAAGACCACCAATGGAACATAAGAAAATAAGTTACTATCCTAAGACATAGAGGCATGAAATTCCCCCTTAAGGGCCACTATTGGGTCACCAATGGGTCATTTCAAGTGACGTGGTTTTCCTTGAATAATAGTGACAAACCATCCTTCACTTGTGGATAATAGAAAATGATGATTCTTAAGGGGAAATTAAAAAAAGATCGATATTGTTACAATAATATAATCATTAAGATCTCTATATGGAAAATATGTCATTTGCAAAAATTAAACCTAGATGGAGAGGATAACAACCATTGTTTCCAACCAACTCAACTAAACCCAACTAACATGAAATTTTTTTTCAATTTATAAAATTTAAACTTTAATAATTTACAACTAAATCAAAGAGTTTATCTAAATTCTTATAGTTTTACATGTGAATATATATATGAATATATATTCAATATGACATATCTTAGCTCAAAGCATGTTTTGGTGTTTAAAATCTAATGAGAATTAGTTTTAAGTAGGTTTAGTGCTATTAATAATTACATCTCCAACAAAGTGATTTATGGGTTTAAGAAGTCAATGAATATCTTAAATCTCAAAGCATCTTTTGGTGTCTACCATTTCAATGTGATAGATTCCTAGGGGTTTTATGGGAAAATTAATTGTGTTTATAGTATGACATTATAACCATTCTTGAGCTTCTTTATATTCCTTAAGTGGTCCGGAGGACATATGGGGACCCAAATATTTAATAAATGAATTCACTAATTGAGATATAGTTTTATGTGCAAAAATGTAAATAAAGCTTAGTAAGTTACAATTCATCAAAAATAACATTTTTTGAATGGACCACAAAATAAGCCAAACAAGATGATTATATAATCTTACATATCCATATATACGTGTACTTGATGCAAAATAAAATATTCTAGAATATCACTTGTTTAAAAAAATCGAAATGGTATGTCATCTTCAATTATTCGTTCATGATCGACTTTTAACATTTTCCATTTTCTAACTTTGATATTTTCCTTGATTGAGCTTCTATTAACTTTATACGTGTTTCACATACCAAATGACTATATTGACAACTTATGACATTCGAATGATAGTCTTGAAAGTGAACATGACTATCGATTTGATGGGTTTCTTGAAAAAAATAGCCTTTTAATACGATGGATAATATTTTATATATAAAACCATTATCATCAAAATATTCTAATAATTTCATATTTCCTTATATGCATCACATCAAATAATATTTAACATTTTCATCGTTGTCTACAGGTGCAACCACAACAAAGACATCTCCTGCAAATAACTCATCATGTTCCAACAAGCCGTTTTCGTGTTCCAACAAGCCGTTTTCGTTAGATCAACACACATGCATACAATTGTACTATATATAAATTTTATATATCTCTAATACATGTATATCTACATTGTTTAAGCATAACAAATATGTTTGAACAATTGAAACATAAATTACTTTCTCTAGCAATATCAAAAACTCTATCGCCATCAATTGACACTATAGTTTCATTTGATTCAATCTTCTCTAAGCTTGCAAGTGGAATTTTCCCCTTTGTATTAATTTTGTTGTGTCTCCAAGATTTAACATATTTCTTAGTTTTTTTTTCACAAATGTATGTGGATTATTTTTCCTCTATGAAAACTAAACAAAAACAAGATTCATTTCTTCCATCAAATGCAAACACATTTTGGAAGAGTTTTATTTTAATTGAATGCAATTTTTGAGTCCCATGTATTGTACTGGCCTCATATGGGGTTGATCTATCTACATCTTGGATGTCAATATGCCTAAACAACCTACACACGGTTCAAAAATAATTTATTTAAATATAAATATGAAATTTCGATAATATACATGTTAAAGACAAGAACTTATTAACTTTCTCTATTGAACATGATTGAAAATCATATATTTGAATGCGAATAAAAATATCATGTGTGTACAACATATATATACACACACCTACACACATACTTTGACGAAATATTTTCATGTATTAGCGCCTGTTTACACCATTCAACAACTTGATAAGTAGATTCAAATCGATCGACATGAGGCTTCATGTAATACCTTCAAAGTTCTCATTTTACACATTCCCATGCACCTTCATGCTCTCATTTTCCATGACCAGTCTCAAAGAAATTCCAACAATGTGTAATGTTTGATTTCTCATGAAGACAACACAGACGATATAATGATCATGAAGATTTGAATTGACCTGCACATCCATCTGACCATATCCAATGTTGATTGAATCTGATCCCACGGTTTTCAATGAATAATAAAATTTATCAAAGCAATGTTGCAGATAATGTGTATCATGTGTCTGATCATCACTTATATAAAAGTGATATTATTTAATAACACATTGATTGTCATCGGTTCTTTATATGCTATCAACACTTTGTTGAGCATGTCTATATAGAATGTGGAAAAATATAGAGACTTGATCATAATGATAATATTCACTTTGTATTTCTTTTTGTGAAGTGAATGTGTAATTCTCTGCAAAATGAACTACAAACAAAATTGTCCCCGGTGGAAACACTTCACAAGATTGTTTGAATTATAGGTCTTTCATCGATATCTATGTGAATTCTTGGTGTGTTTATAAATTTCATTCTCAAACTTCTTCAAAAAATCTATCACACAGATTTTATCCACTTTCAAATCAATATTTTTGGAAACAACATTTGAAGAAGTTGTAGTAGTGCTATTGATATATTCATATCTCTTCCAATTGATTGTTATATCAAACAAAGATTGATTATTCATATCAATAGGATACTTTGAGTGAAATAAAATTAGATTTCCACAATGATTGCATTTTTTCCACCAACACATTTTTTTTTGGTAAAATACTTCATCACCTTCTATTTCACATAGAATTTGGGATATAAAACCACATATTTGGAAGGAGGTGAACTTACCCAGAACATTTTACCAAAATCAAGAAAAGTGTCGTAATATAACTCAAATTCCACATGATAACAATAACAACAAGTGTCATGAACAATGATGGGTCTAACAAACCATGGTTTTTGTTGCACAAATGTATTGATGGACATTTTAACTTATTTGTTCTTTTCTTTGAACTTGTTGAACAATTCTATGTGTCATTGGCAATATATGTTTTGCATGTTCTTCATATTCATCTCGTGTTATTCTTCATCACAACACATCCCTTGTATGTGGTGAAACATGATATTTTTTCAGCCAATAATTATAGGCCAATACTTTAACATTTTCTTCAAGTCTATCTTTGTAGGGTTGTCTAGAATTAACTGTCCAACAAGTAAGTTTATCATTTGCATCTATTTGCAATCAGAATTATCTATGTTTGTACAATGTTTTTCTTGAATTTCTCACCGTTTTTGCCATGTGTTGTGTCAAATGATATTTTATATTGCTAGATGGAACAATTGTTGTTTGTATTACTCTATGTGCAACATTGACATCTTTTTTTCGAGATTTTCCAAAATATTTTAATGTGTTAGCTCTATTCTCAAATACATTATGTTTCACCTTTGTATATTTTGACGACTTTTGAATACCCAATAATGATGTAGCTTCTGTTAATTTTTTCGACCTTATTAGACCTCTCAAAAGTTGAGCTTGTGTTGCTATGGATTCATCTTTGAAAAAAGTATTATACATATTCTTAACACGATATCTTATAATATGGTCAGGTGTTTTCTCCCCAAATTTGTAAGTATCAACATTTTTTAACATTTCATCATCAATGTTGATATCTCTTGCATATTTCAATTGAATTTATATTAAAAAACTAAACCATATCATAAATTAATTAAACTCTACAAGTGTTTGAATCGTGTATTATTTAAATTTATGTACATACATGTAGGTGATTCGACTTCTGCTTCAATTTCGGTTTCAACGACTTCATTGATGTTATGAAGCAAATCTATTTTTGTTTCTTGAAAAATATTAAATTCAAATTACAATCAATTATATTAAAAAATAATTTAAATTTGAATTCTAAACTTAATCTAGACAATATGTATGCATATCTGGTTGGACTTCTTGTTGAGAATAAGGATGCAAATCTCTATTTACATCATCATTATTTCTCCCTTCAGTATTTTTACGTTCTCATTTCTTTCTCTAATAACACTCTTTCACTTCTTCATTATGACGAGTTTCATCTCGAGTGTGATCATATTTTCTCTTGCACAAAATTTTGTTGACCGTGATTATTCAATCTATAAAGGTTTTTTAAAAATTCAACATTTTATAACACGAAATAAAATTTCAAACCTCAAATATTATAACTCAAAAACACTTTTTTTAAAAGAAATAAAAAATGAATATTATAATCATATTGTAAAAGATTTGGAAATGATTGCTCAATAAACCAAAATGATTTTAAAAGAAATTTTGCATAAAAGTAGATTTTAAAGAAAATTAAAAAAAAAAACCTTTGGTCTTAAAAAAAAATTGTTTCAAAAAAACTTCATTGTGAAAAAAATTATTCAAAAATAATATCAAGAATTTGATAGGATTGTTTAAAATAACTTACTTTAAAAAAAATTCTCTTTGATATAGTTAGGAATTGGTTATGAAAGCGCTCATCTTGAAAACAATGTTCAAGAAAGCCTCCACCTTGAAAATAATGTTCAAGAACGCTTACAATATATAAATTTTTGCTCCAATAAAAACAACAAAAACCTTGTTTCAAACAGTGAAAAAGTTGCTCCAAACTTCTCTTTAGTGGCTCCACATAACCGAAAATATGAACTAGGGGAATGAATTGTGAAAACCAAGTTTGGTCGAAAGCATATTTACGCCGAAAGGCGTACACCTATTGACAATGGGCAAATTTAATAGGGGTTTAGTGCTTAATAAGTTTTCTATGGACATGATTAAATATGGTTGGAATATTCTTAGTAGTCACACAAAATAAATGGCTATGATTTCAATCATTAACTTTCTAGCTATTATAAAGACATCCATTTATGTGTTTACTTTTTTACATTTACCTAATCATATTTAAAAAATTACTTTGATAGCTAACTGATTGCCATGTAAGTGATTAACATAAATTAAAATATTAACACCAGATAAATGAAGCTCAACGATTTATTTGTTAATCAATAATAAAATTTAATATATTATTTTAATGATTCGTTTCATCTTATCAACCTTTCGGCGTTCACCAGTAGCTATTTAGCTGTTGTGCTAGTTATATGATTTCGTGCCAAATGATACACCAAACAATATGCCAAACGATGTGTCCCTTTGTTTCCTTTTCTTTAGTGGTTCTACATAAGAAAAAATATGGAGTGAGGTTGTACAAAAGAAGTTTGGCTGAAAGCATATTTATATGATTTTGTGCCAAAACGATGCATCCCTTCATTTCTTTTTGGCCGACGAAATTTTGACATAACCTTTTCAACCAAAAGATTGGAAGTCCATTTATTTTTAACGACTTTTGTTAAGAATCATCTTTCGGCCAAAAATCTATTCTTTTCGGCTGAAATATTATTTCGTTCGAAAACATGCAACTGGGACAATTTATAGAAAACTCCCAATTCTCTCCAGCTTATTTCAACTTTGGAGGTAACAGACTCTTGCAAATACAAAGAATTTAGTTTCAAAACCGATAACAACATTTGTAGAAATGAATCTACTTTCAGTTGATATAATTCATATTCATTTTCATTATTTTTAACTAATTTTAATTAATTTTTCAAAAAAATCACTGCATAATATTTTTAGGTGACACTAAGATTTAGAAAAATGAAAAATCCATATCTGTAAAAATAAAAAGTGGAAAATTATGGAAAAAATATATTAATAAGATTTAGAATGTCCTCTTCAAAAGGGTATTTTTAGATTTTAATTTAAGTAAAAATTAAGAAAATTACATGACGGGTAAAAACGTGTGTTTAAAATCTACACCTTTTTCAGATTGGTCAACTTAAAAAAATTGTAGAAATTATAACATTCATATGTTAGATTCAAAACTATAGTAAACATAAAACAGAGTCTCTATAGATAGTTGCAACATATTTCATTTGTTAGAAACAGAATTTTAATAATGGATACATTGTTGGGGAAAAACATAACTCATTATCATTCCCTTATTTTTAAGGAACATACCGCCAAACAATTGCCAAGTTGATATATCCGATCTCAATACAAAAAAAATTGAAAAATAGTCAATAGAAAGCTAACCAAATTCTTGACAAGTTTTGTTTTTCCTGTAAAGTGAAATTCTAAATAAAAAAAAATACTTTTCTTTACCGGATGTTGAAGAATTTGTGAAAATATAAAAAAATTTCTCAAAAAACAAGCAAAATAGACACCCACATTCATGATTTTACTAATTGTTCCTTGTTTTGGAAACCATCCAGGCTACTATTGTTACCCATGTAACAGTCCTTAACTGCTGCCAAATGCTTCTAGACTATGGTTGTCCTCACAACCTCCTCAAGATGTTGCTAAGTCACTCATGTAGCCTTCCCTCACTAGGTTGAACCCTCCAACAACCTCTCCTTTGAAGTCCGAGCAACCTATACCCTAGTCGCAACCCTCTCCTAGGATAATTGAGACTCCCTATGCCTGCGGATATCTCTCTCTGCTTGGTTGAGCCTTTCTTTGATGTCTAGAGGTCCTTCGATAACCAGTCGTTTCCCTCCTTGGCTAAGTCGAGCCTCCTCCTCAACAGAACCTTCCTAGAACAAGAATAAGACAACAAATACTAAGGCCTTTTAGCCTCCTCCATGGCTGGACTAAGGTCACCAACAACTAGATTGAAATCACCAAGTTTTTCCCACACTTGTCTCCTCACAAGAATGTCACAATGACATCATTCTTATTTATATAAGTCTAGGGGTTAACTTGAGGATCCCCTCTATAAATTCAACATCAAATTTGGTACACATGTGGGTGTGAAGCCCCATCATAAACTTGCAAATCCCATCACCAAGCCCCCAATCCCCCAACTCAAAATACAAGGAGGTTTTCACTAAAGTTAAAGTGTAATGTGGTGCCCACAATCATTCCCACATGCCCAACACCTAGGGTCATGTGAGAATACTTTCCCAAAACTACAAAACATCAACATTATCAGCATCCACCTCAAACAACATCCAAGACCAATAATAATAACAACCACTACAAATAACAATCACTATTAATGGAAAACAACATCCAGGAACAATACTAATAACAACCACTACTAATGGCAATTCTCAAGAATGGGTGAGAAGACCATTATCAAATTAAGATAAAAATTTGGAAGAACAAAGTAATTATAATGTTTCTTTGAAACAAGTGAGAGTGTATAGAGAGCTATTTTGAAAAAAAGTTCCATATACCACTAAGGTGAGGAAATTACATAAATTTGAATTTAAAAAAAAAAAAAAA
>ML788151.1:0-13245 GCA_009831015.1 Picea engelmannii | reverse complement strand
TATATATATAGATAAACTTATTGATATTTAAAAGCTACTATCAAAAATTTTGCATCTCAATTATTTTTTTAATTTCTCTATGTTTAATTGAGGTTATACACTTTTCTTCTAAATATGCTTCATTCTATGTAATAAACATCAATTATTTTTTTAATTTCTCTATGTTTAATTGAGGTTATACACTTTTCTTCTAAATATGTTTCATTCTATGTAATAAACATCAATTATAAATATTAGAAAGTTATATTATATGTCATTTTCTTTTAAGATATGGAAAATTTTAATTGTAAAATTAAGAGAATCATTGAAAGTATTTTTTTTCCCAAAAAAATTAAAATTATGGAAAAGAAATCCTTTTAAATGAGAGGAGTTAGGTGACTACACAATATTCCCTTAAATAAATTACAACTACTATACCAATATCACAAAAAAATGTAAGCTAATTTCATAACAAAAAAAATATTTCCAATCACAAATCCACAAACTAAAGTTTTACGCTTGAATATAGGCTTGAATATAGTTCCACTATTATCTAGTTTTGTCTATAGTGAATTAATGCTTCTAGAAGTTTTTCCCAAACATGAAGCAATCTACATTGTCAAAAGATTGGATCAAATTTACAGATTGATGGGGAATTTTTTCGATACGACTAAATTCTAACAACCAAAGGTATGGTTGTTACAATATTAGACAATATCACTGCTAGTGGAAAAATCCTTCGTTTAACTGTATCAGGGTTTAAGATATAGACAGAGCGAATGACCATCTAAAAGTCAATCTAGTTTTTTATCTACCCCAAACATACCAAAATAAATGAAAAGAAAGCAATAGAAGATAAGATCGGTAACTGTACCTTTTATCCCACGTTTGGTGATGATCTCCTCAAGATCTGTAGTTCCAAAGACTACAAGTCTCCTTCCAAGGCTGACCTACATCCAATACTAGGAAAACGAGGACTACAAGCATACTATCTCTATTCATAAATTAGGGTTCGATATCAAATGCTATGTATAAATCAAAGGAAATAAAAAAAGCATTATCATTTGGGACATGGAAAAGAGATTCTTTTATTCATAAAACAAAGACTAAAAATTACAATCCATGTCGGACACCGTTCCGTGAACCTGGTTTGGGCTCCTCTTTACAATGCTCCAAGTGCACCTTCAATATGCCTCTTCTCTCAATATTCTGATCACCTCAAGGAAAGGAAAAGGATTGAATGGAAGAAGAAGGTGTTGAAGAGGGAATGTTGAGGCAACAACTCACAAAAGGTAGCAAATGCTTGGGCAAGGAAGGGAAGTGAAATTGGGCAGAGTTTCACTGTTCGTATGTTTGTTATTGAAATGAGGCCCCAACACCTCCTTTTATATGACAAAAGGATGGTTATCCGGTTGGGGGACAAGCTATAGTAGGTGAATTGGTTGGGGAACCTCCAATAACCCGTGAATTCCATCAAATTCCTTACACTTTTTAATTTTTGCAACTTTTGCAAGCATACGCAAGTTGTTTAGTGTGCAACAAGCGTATGTACGTAGGATTTCTAGCATGAAACAAGCATATGTATGCAGGATGTAGTGGTGCAAGGCACGTACATGCTCTAAAAAATGATTTTTTAAGTAGAGCTTCTCATCAATGATTTGGAAAACTATGCAAGTAAGAGGGCCAATGTCATGTATGCATGATTAGGGAATTTTAGGGCTATAACATATGCCCCCTAGTGTGTGAGGTCAAAAGAGCCACTGATGGCTGAAATACATTACAACATCTTCACGAATGCACAAAATTGAGTGAGCCTAGGACCAGAGTTCAGGAGGTGCCATCTGCAAAACAACAATTGTCTCTCTGAGGTGGGCATACCCATGTTCAGGATGAAATGAATCATGGTTTCCCATCAAATACAATATAGATCCATGTTATATAACTATATAAAGTGTAGCTGCGAGCAATACACAGTGGATCTACATCTCAAAATCAATCAAAGATATACAAGTATAGTATGAATCTTTAGGAAGTTAGTGACGTCGGCAGCTGGAGATGAGGTATTCATAGCTCAAACAACAACTTCAAGATCTTCAAAACTCAGGTAGGAGTACAATGGGAGTGTGAGACTCACTACCCTAAGGTCTTCAACAGTCGGTCAGAAAAAGACATGAGAATCTCAATGATCAGGTAGAGAACTTGGTTGTTTTCAAGATTGGACTTGACTGGACTCTCGGGATGATCGACTCATGAAGGTCAAGAGACAAACTGTGGAAAGGCCGACCCAGTTTTGGTAAAAATTCCCTTGGACAAAAGAAAAAAATATGATCAGACTCGGGCATCATGACATTACCAAACGTTTATGATACATGAGGCATCACAAACTCTCCATATGTTTGGAAGATTAACCAAACAAAGGAGGACACAACTCTATGTAGAGAGAACAACTTCCTAAGGTCATACTAGATCCCAATGCTTGACGAACAAATGGAAGGATGTGCTTTGTCCAAGGGCGACTCTCTTTGATGCCGAAAAAAGAATGTATATTTCTCGTCCCCTCTTTTTGGAATATTTGATTTTTTTGTCTTTTTCAATTTTTTAAAGAGCTTGAAAAAGAATAAAAGAATGATACGTTACAAAGGAGGAACAAGTGTCGCGACAAGCAAACTGGTTCCAAGCACATGGAACACACTAATTCTCAAGGCAAGAAGACATGTGCAGGATAAGGACACTCGGGGAAAAATCCTCCATGGGTCAAGGTGTCAAGTCGCAGAGGAAAGACGTGTTGCAAGGCTTGTGCATAAGGAATGCTTCAAAGGTTTAGTTGAGAGAAACATGGATCCGGCATTAGGCCAAAGACGCAAATATGAGACCCGCAATGCGATTAAGAAAGACACAATGAGACCCCTTCTATGTAATTTTTTACGAGCCCAGAGAAGGTAAGATCGATTGTTGTTTCATGTTTAGAGAGTCTGAAAAAACACAAAAGAAGAATCCAGGGAGTACATTTTTCGGAGGTAGTCTGGTCGGTTCAAAAAAGGGTTAAACTTGCATTGAAAAGACATCTATTCAAAACCATTTTAACGAGTGTGACAAAGACAAGATCACTCAACAATCTTTTCAATTTTAAGGAGTCTAAAAAGAGCTTAACTATCAACTCGCAACCCTTTTCTGAGTTTAGTCTCCTTAGCCCAAAAAAGTATAAAAGTAACCAAGGAGAACTCTCCCGGCGAGATGAATCTCCTGAGGCATACCTTTTTCCGCTATAATCTATTGGCTAGAAAAAGGGGTAAACTCATGCCAATAGATGTTCTTCTGGGCCAATTTAACAAGTGTGAAGGAACAAGGTCACTCGGTGATCTTTTCAATTTTAGAGAGTCTGAAAAGAGCTTAAATATGGACTCCGGGGGGGTTCATTTTTCGTAAGTAGTATCCAAAGCCCAAAAAAGGTGATAAACAAAAACCAAGGAGAATGTTCCTTTTTCGAAGATTTAGTTCGTCGAGCCCGAAAAAGGGTTAAACTTATGCCTAAGAATACTCTTCTAGCCAACTGAAGTTCCTAGAGCATACCTTTACTCGTAAAATTAGCCATCCAAACCAAAAAGGGGGTAAACTACTGTCGGGCATATGTGCCTTCAAATTTGAGTTTCGTGAGCATGAAGGGAAACAAGATCGCTTGACAATCTTTTCATTTCTAGAGAGTTTGAAAAGGGCTTAAAGAAGACTCCAGGGGGATACTTTTCTTAGTTAATCCAGATGAGATCGAAAAGAATAAATACTGTCTCGTTGGATGTTTCTTTCAAATTTCAAAATGAGCTTGAAAGACAACAAAACATGCTCATTACGGAGTCCTGAGGGTAAGGCCAAGAATGATGATTAAAAAAGGAATGAGGCTTCAATCCATATCGGCCACCATTCTGCGAACCTGGTCCATGCTCCTCTTTACATTGCTCCAAGAGCACCTTCAATAGTCCTCTTCTCTCAATATTTTGATCACCTCAAGGCAAGGTAAAGTATTGAATGGAAGAAGAAGGGGATGAAGAGGGAATGTTGAGGCAGTAACTCACAAAAGGTTGAAAATTCTTGGGCAAGGAAGGGAAGTGAAATTGGGCAGAGTTTCACTATTCTTATGCTTGTTCTTGAAATGAGACCCCAACACCTTCTTTTATATGACAAAAGGATGGTTATTTGATTGGGGGATGGGCTATAGCAGGTGGATTGGTTGGGAAACCTCTAATAACCCGTGAATTCCACCGAATTTCTTACAACTTTTTAATTTTTGCAACTTCTGCAAGCATACTCAGGTTGTTTAGTGTGAAGCAAGCGTATGTACGTGGGTTGTCTAGCATGAAACAAGCATATGTACATGAATTTTAGTGGTGTAGGGCACGTACATGCTCTAAAAATTGGTTTTTTAAGAAGATCTTCTCAGCAATGATTTGGAAAACTATGCAAGCAAGAGGGCCAATGCCATGTATGCATGATTAGGGAATTTTAGGGCTATAACAATCACCTCTATTTTTATTGTTTTTCACATTTTAAAAATGAACAAACAATATGATTTTACTATATCTAGACACTAAAAATTAATTAATTAAATTTTTTTATTTACAAAATGTGGTGATATTAATTTCAAAAGAATTTTAAAACATGAAAAAAAAAGAAATTTTACAATTCTCTTAAAGTAGATCATCTTGAAGACACTATTCATATTGTATTAACTTTAAAATATATACTTAACAATAATAATAATTTTTCAACCAAATACCAAACGAATTTGGGTCGTCGATCTCCCATTCAAAATGGTCTTGACTGTCGATTCTTTAACTTCGCTAATTTGTGAAAATTAATCATGGTCATTGTTTCTTCAACTTTGCCAACATGCAAAAATGAATCTTGGTCATTGATTCTTCAACTTCGGCAATCTGTGAAAATGAATCATGACTGTCGATTCTCTTATTTTTGTAAAATTCCAAAAATCTCATAAGTTCTTAATAAACTCATGGAGAATTTGGGCCATTGATCTCAAAATAAAACTCGATATTGGTCATCGATTCATCAAACTTTCCCAGCTCCTTCAACCGCCATTAGAACGTGAATTTTGACCTTATTGGTCGAATATAACTCTGCAATCCTATCGATTGACTCCATTAAACCTTTTTTTAGATTTTAACCTTGCACAGTTAATTATTTCAAACAAATTCTTAATAAAATAGAAAAGACACATTGGAACACACACACATTACACAAACAGTTTTACCCTAGAAACCCAAATTGGGAAAACCAACAACCTGTTTAGAGCCACATCTTTAATCATCTATTAATCATATTCATTTTTTTACAATACAATATATGTATAGGATCCTGTGGCATCCAAACCCCTAATCCATTGACCTGTATTATTCAACAACCCTAATTCCTTAACCATAATTAGAAAACCATAAAAAAAAACCATGTGCCAAAAAACCACCAAAAACGGACGCAAAAAAATGCCAAAAATAGACCAAATTGTTTTTCTCGAGGGATCACACCCTCGAACCCCCGCAAACCTTCCGACTAGGGGGGTGATAAGAACCCCCCAGACCTCCTTTGCTCCCATATCAGTTTACAGTACACGAGATCAATTTTGAAAAGAATATAACACATACCCAAAACTTTCTTCGATGACTATGAGGCAAATACAACTTGGATTTGCTCACGAGTTTATGGATTTTGATTTGATTTTTCATTTATTTTATTCTTCATATATTGAAATTTGTAACAACGAATTTGTCCAAATTCGCACTGGTTCTTGGCCCATATGGGTCCAGTGTTGAACTTAAGCTATGATACCACTCTGTAATTCACCCAGCCCCAAGTTGGGTCATGTCACTGCTAAAACAACCAAATAAAATTTTGGATACCAATTCTAAATGTATAAATTGTTGGGTTGTTATATGCTTTGCAGTGAAAGTCTATTCAAGTTAAACCGACTAACAGTCAAGGTTGTGGTAGATCGACAACAATTCGAAGGTTGAGGAGTTCAATTGGGTAAAGGCGAAGTCAAAGATATCGACGACAAGTCAATCGACAAGAGGTCAAAGTGCAGGCGTGAGATGACCGACTAGAAACTGAATGAAGTCTGAATGGTAGTCGAATGGTAAACCCGACTGAGAGTCGAATGTAACATAATCCCAAGATTTGCAGGATTTGTAGCCAATAATATGCATCTATCTGTAATCGTCTTTAGGTGCCAATATTAAGGGGTTTTCCTATTGTAAATCCTATAAAGAGGCGTGTTGTAAGGCTATAAAGGATGTTGTTGTAAGGTGATATTGTAATGCACTTTTGCAGGCTAATGCATGTGTAAGTATAGGTTGTTGTTCATGATTATGTAAGCCGAATTGGCTACAGGGTTGTTCTTGCCCATGCAAGAGGGTATGATGTCAATAGTGTCTTAGGTGTGGACCAAGGTAAGACATGTAACCTTTTATTCAGATTGAATAAGACAAAAAGAGAGTAGAACTTTCAAAGGAATGTTGGTTTTCTTAGTTAAGGGTTTCCAGGGTAAAATCTCCATGTACTTTGTGATTACTTGTGTGATTTGATTTCTTAACTAAATTCTTCTTCTCTTCTGCTAGGATTAGTGTGGAAGTGTCCTGCATTTATTGACAGAAATAACACACATCATGACATCCAAACTCATGCAACTGTCCATACTAATTAAAAACATAAATGCAACTACTCTAATTGTGCACATGAACAACTAAGCACATAAAGAAACAGTCAACCACATAAATGGAAATTCATATGCATCATTTTTCTCACAATAAGTAGCATCAATCAAAATAACTCATAGTAAAACACACAATAGCTATATCAAAATTTAACATAATTAAACACATCAAATAAGAACACTTATCTTATAAAGTATGCAACCCATTGTAGAGGATGGACATTCCTCCCAACCATAGAATTATTTTTCTAGTTCTCAAAAACAAGTCACCCCGGAGCTGGGGCTATGAATCCAAAAGAGATGGTGGTCCCTAAGGATGGCTAATGTCTTCATCTCAACAATCAATTTCCCACATCTAATTCTAGTCCACTAGCTCTGCAATCCCCCTTCACTACTCACAATCCCTTAGGAATTCCCACTACCGTCCAGGGATTCCATCACAGGTTGGAAAAGAAATCCCTTTAATGGGACCTCAAGAATTCTACAATGACATGGGTAAACTCTCCCCCTTGGAGCCCTTCCCTCTCTTGTGGAAATTAAGCCCCCAATTATCTATCTGTGTCCATCTGCAGCTAGCGATACATTTTATTCATTGTATTCAATTTACATCATTTACATCTTACATTTCTTGACCCATGACCATATATTAGATTTATAATATACATCACTAGTTTGAGGTTTGAAAACGAGGATGTTACAAATGTAAATGATATGACCCCAAGGGGGGACATAAATGGGGTTAAATGTACATGGAATGTGTAAATATATATGTAATATGATTGACCTAATAATAAAGGGGCCACATGTGCAATGTGAGAATAGGTATATATAGAGATCATGTAGTCATTATCAAAGAGGTGAATTGTAATGTATGAAGGTATTTGGTTATTTGGAGGAGGTTCTACTATTCTTTAAGGAGATATTGTGTAAATTATCTCTCTTATATATCTTGGAGTTTTGTTCCATGCTCAGATTGGTGTACATGGTGTGTACTTTTGGTTATTCTGATCTTTTAAGGTTTTGTCTCATAATATTTGGTATCAAAGCATCGATCCTAGGGTTTTATTGCTTCAAGCATGTCATCTTGGAATTTTTTCTACAACTTTTTTCTGCAAAGTTTCAGAATATAAAATTTTCAGGATACTAAAAAACATAGTGAAGTTTGCTTGGTCAAAATTTCAGGTTCTTGATTGTTTTAATTTCAGAGATAATAATGTGTAGGTTAGGGCTTACTTATGATAAAAAATTCAGATTCTAGATCACTTTAATTTATGAGATATATTTTATGGAAGGTAAGGTTATTTAACTAGTCCTATAACCAATATCAAATGAGTATTCTGGGTAAAAAAATCATATCTTCTTCAATGAGGATCCAAATTTAGTTAAACTAGTTTCATTGGAAATAGAACATTCCATGGTATGTCAAGTAAAAATTTCATAATCATATATAAAATATTGGACACATGGAAATATGTACAAGTTCACTCTCTAGAAAAGGCAGAAAATATGCAATTTTTTGGAAAGCTACCATAACTTTTACTTGGCACGTCAAATTTTGGTCAAACCCATGGCATTGCAGAGAAAACATATCATAGTAATACAAGTCAAAATATCAATCATGTCAGGCATGTAATTTCAAATATACATCAGAAGAAAGGTCGTCCAGAAGGATAGACTCAAAATCAAGGCATTCAAAGGTATGCTCACTTAAAACTATCATAAATTTTGATTAGGATGTCCGATTGAGGTGATTCAAAAGACATTGGAAAGATAAAAATTAGGATATTATATTGGAAAAAGGATAATATTATATTGGATAATTATTTCTAATATAATTAGGTTGTAATTTGAGGATTGTGGTTAGACCTCACTTAAGAATCAATGACAATACCTAGATTTACAAGAGATGAAGAGAAGATGAAATCAATCCTGTGGAATGGTTTAGGATGGTAAAAGAATATTGTAAGAATCCTTTTGTGGAAATTATTAAGTTTGATGGTGAATCTTAAGAGTGGTGTACAAGAGTGTTAAGAATAGACAAAACGTCACATGGGAAGTATTTGAAGAATTGTTATAAAAAAAAATGAATCAAGGACATAAAATTGGAAGCGATGCACAAAATTGAAAGGGAGTTAACAGAAGAAAAATAAGTGATCAATAAGAAGGGTGATGAACTATCTAAGATACAATACCTTAATGAATCACTCATTAACGAGGTTCAAAAATTAAAACAGGGAAAGAGTAGCAAAGAAAAGTGGGAAAATGATGATTCAAGGGAAGAACTGAAAAATAAAGATGAAGTAATAAAAAGGTTACATAAGCATAACCAAGAACTTCATAATGATGTTAATAAAGTGAAAAGGTAATTGCAGGAGTATGAATCAAAGAATAGGGATGGAAATATTACCACGGAAATTGAAGATGACACTATCAAAAAACTTGAAGAGGAAATTTGCAAGAAGGTTAAGGAACACTTAAATATTGACGAGGTAAAATCACAAATGCAATCTAGAATTGAAGAAGGATGTAAGAATTGATAAATGGGATCACATTGCAACTTCAGAAGGAGGAATAAGATAATATTCAATAAGTTCACTAGAAGATACTTTAAGAAGTTGAAGTCCATCTCGAGGATGTACATGCCAAATATGATGGTATTATCTCCAAGTCTAGAGTAATCAAAGACCAAGGAAAGAGGATAGAGGATTTCATTGTCTCTTAAAAGAGATAGATGAAATGCGTGTGCAGAGTAAAGGAAAACCATCAAATGTGAAACCACATTGACACCCTCATTACCAAGATAGATTTCAACGATGACAAGAAGATCAATATGAAAATGATCAAGGAAGTATATGGAATGCTCATCAAAATTCATGGAACATGGAATCACAAAACCATTATTCAACAAGATATTATCATAGACCAACATCCACTACAAATTGGATAATTTTCAACAACAATACATGGAATCAAGGGGAAGAAAATTATGCAACAACTAGCCACCAAGGAATAAGACACCAAAAAATTAATTTTGGATGGATGGATCATCATCAATGGAAATAATAAAGTAGGAACATAAGAAAATCATATTACTTGGTTTCATCACATGTAAATTGTTTAACTGCAAAGATTTGAGGACAAAGATTTTTGAAGGAGGGTACTATGCTATGACCCCAAGGGGGGCATACATGGTGTTAAGTGTATACGATATGATCCCAAGGGGGGGCATATATGGGGCTAAATGTACATGTAATGTGTAAAGGTATATGTAATAAGGTCGACCAAATAGTAAAGGGGTATCATGTGTAGGTGTGAATATATATATATATATATATATTCGTTATTGAGGACATGTGAATTGTGACATATGAATGTATTTGGGTATTTGGAGGAAGTTCTCCTATTCTTTAAGGAGTTATTGTGTAACTCATCTCTCTTATCTATATTGGAGTTGTGTTCCACGCTCACATTGGTGTACATGGTGTGTACTTCTAGTTTATTATGCTATTTTAAGGTTTTGTATCATAACAAACTTCTTTTATTACTTATACATTAGGATTGGATGATCATTTTTTTGCAGCTTATGTGTTTCTCATTAAAGATATAATAATAGAAAAAATGCTTACTCTAGGAGGCTATACTAGTTTGTGTCACCTAGGGGATTCAAATCAGACACCTACGATACCAAACTAGCCAAATTCCCAACAACATCGGTGACAACTAGTTGAGATAACCCATTGGGAACTTTACCAACATCTCTTATATTGAAAGGAATACAATTTCTTCTTATTTGTTGGTCACTGACAAGAAACCCAATAATATTAGGATTTATTTCTGCAAAGGAAACAAACCCACTATAACATAATGAAGAAGTACAAGTAAATCAACATACATGAGATGGTGATGTAATTTCAAGTGCACCAATAGTTGGGTAGAAAGGTGATGATCATAGTAAAAGACACATTGATGAAAACATTCATTACATAGGTTGTTCTTCTTCAATTTCATTGCAGAACCTATGACAACCTTTGGGATGGATTTCTCAAAATGATCATTGTTTCAAAATTCACTACAAATCATTTTACAACAAGGTGAAACATGAAAGGAAAATCTCTAATAAACATTACATTCTTTAGCAATTTATTATTTCTTCAAATTATTTTTCCAATGCATTTTACCTTTTTTTTTTCAAGAGGATGGTGTCTAAAATGGATAAACAACGATAGCTTACAAATACCATTTTCATAAATTTGAAAATGAAAATACTATTACATTGTAAAACAAAAAACAAAACGAGAACCAACCAACTAGTGAAATGTCCTTGCCTCTTCATAAACACTATAATATGTTTCAAAATGATCTTGCAATCTTTTATTTGTCTTATTGTGCTCAAATGTTTTTGGTAAATCTTCCTTGAATACTATTTTTTTCATAACTTTCACAAAAATCTAAATTTTACAAGTACTATACCTTTAATACTTGTCTTAGAGATCAAAGTCTTCAAAATAAGATATAATTGTGAGTATAATACTTGTCTTAGAGATCAAAGTCTTCAAAATAAGATATAATTGTGAGTTATACAATGCCATAAAAAACAAGTAGAGTTGTGGAGCAACAAATCCCTACCAAGAAGGCAGAAATTGCGTTCTTCAATATTCATGAGAACCGTTTGTTTGATTAATATCAGGATGTTAAGATAAATATCGATGTTACTATTATTAGTCAAAAATAATTTATTTCATATGGTTTGAAAGTGTTTGTTTAACCATGAACGATATGCGCAGGAATACACATATCATTAGCACAAGTTTGCAAAAAGTTTCAGAAGTGTCCATGCTTAAATTACCGATAAGGTGAGTTTCTTAAATTACTTTTATTGAAGGATTCATGTATTTAACATAATAAAAACCCGTATTAGATTGACCTAATGAAAATAGGAATTTATTCCTAGTTTAACGCGTGCATGATGAAGAAGTATTCTCATTTATTCTATTACCGGAATGAGAGCCTATTAGTTTTTGCATATTTGTTGAAATTTGGTCTTCCAAGAAATCTATGATTAATTTTACAAACGGACATGGTTTATTTTCAAAAAAATTGGAGCTAGTTTAAATATTTTTCTTAGAGTTTTTCTCTTAAAATTGATTTTCGAAATTTGTAGAATGGTGTTGCTATTGGTTTTCCAAATTTGTGGAATGACGTTGTTGTATACTAAGGATTAATCATTTGTATCTTTAAAAATTGCATCCTCTTGTAAATCTGGACTTTTGTAAATTATTGAACAATTCACTTTTTTTCGTATGTAAAGTCATAGTCAAATTTAATATAATAAAATATTGCTTTATTGTGGCCGCCACAATTTTTTTATAAATGTGGCATGTAGCTACCTACATTTATGCATAGAATAGGCATGTGTCTATGCAACACAAAGCTATTTTTCTGCATGACCATTTCCTTTATCCAGTTTTCCCCAAAAACAAACCGATTCATGATACATTTAAAAAACATCTCTCATAGTTCTAATAGAACAAAACCCTCCGGAAATGATTATGGAAAAGAATTGAACAAAACCCTCTGGAAATGATTAAGGCACATAATTGAACAAAACCCTCACTGCTAGAAAGCGTGGAAATGATTATACCATAGAAAAGAACAAAACCCGTTGGAAATGATTATGGCACATAATAGAACAAAACCCTCATTGTTGTAGATATTTCTAGAAAGCGTGAAATGATTATCCAACATAATAGAGAAAATCCCTTGCTTCTTCAGATATTTTTGGAAAACGTCGAAATGATTATACATCAGAACAGAAAAAACCCTCACCCTCATTGCTATAGAGATTCATGGAAAGCGTGAAATTAATGAGTAGAAACATACGACAATTTAGCACGTGCTGGGAAATATAAAGTATTTATGAAGATATTTGTAGATGAAGACATTGATTATTAACATCCTAATACATTGCCAACTAGTCTAATTGGACACTGCCATCGATTTCCTATTTTAACAAGACATTGTCAACTGGCCTCCACTATATGCATGGCCACTACGTTGCATCAAGATGCATTGCTAACAACCAGCCAAATGTATGGTCACTACGTTGCACCAAGACACATTACTTGGTGCAAAAACCCACCAAATGCATGTCTTGCAGTCTATGTATGTTCTCTGAGAGGGCCTTCGTCCATGATGCCTATGCTTACTATGTTGCTAGAACTACTAATGGTTTTGTGCTTGTATCTATCGAGGGTGCATCTGGATGTATTATTAACAGTTCAAAGTGTTCAGTCATAGTCTGATGTTACTAAAGGCAGACCGACTTTGTTCTTGATCGATGCAGAGTGGGTATGTAGTGTTTATGGTGGATACATTAAGTGTATGGTTAAATCTAGTTCTGTAGGGTCCGGTGAATCAAAGAATACAAATACAAATCTCAATCGTAGCCCCACCCCGGCTATATTAGTCTTGATACAACACCGCCTAGGAAAGGTGCGGAACAAGGGGGATCATAATTGTTCTCGAGCAGTATGTGTTGTAGGTGAATCCCC
>ML788150.1:914160-959447 GCA_009831015.1 Picea engelmannii | reverse complement strand
ATGATAGTGGAGACCATTCAATGTAAGGTGGACTAGGTCCACTATATTATTAAATAAGGCCCACTATGGTAGTTAGATATAATAAATGGGTAATTATATATAATAAATGTAAGAGGACTTCTTAGAAGGTTCTACTTCTAGAAAATTCCTCCTCTAGAATGTTCTTAGTTGATGGTAGCACTATATAAAGGGGTTCAAGCAATGTAATGAGACATGAAGAGAAGTATTGTATTTGAAGCGATAGCTCAATAGGAGAATGCCCCCCTCGAAGAGGCAAGTGAATAGGAGAGGATCCCTTCCATAATAGGATCAATTGTATGGTGTTACCATACCTCAAGGGTTTCGTAATAATAAAGTGTGGTTTCTTCTATATTGTTTTGTGGATCTATTATGTATTCAGTATTTGTGGTGATTATATTGGTAGATCTATTCAAGTTCTTAACAAGTGGTATCAGATCACTTTCCTTGGGAAGACATTGTGGGCAAATATTTCTTATTTTTGCGGATTTTTTTTTTCGGAGCAGAAAAAAGAGGGTCGCGACATTATCGAATTTTCAGATATATTTCTATGAAAAATTTGTAGAAAATGGTTGTATATCTGAGTTCCTCTCAGAAAAACACCCAATTTGAAGAAAAAAAAATCGTCTGAAACAGAGTTCGGGAAGTCAAGATATTGAAGTTTTAAAATCTGCAAATTTTCAAGATTTTTTCCGTGGATGGCGGCGAGCAATTTTTTAATTATGTAGCATCTGGAGGAAAATTTTGCCCAAATAAATTACATATCTGAGTTCCTCTCACAATTTCACCCAATTTCAAAAAAAAAATCAGCCAAAACGGAGTCCGGGAAGTGAAGTTATGAGCATTTTAACTTCAACAGTTTTTTAGGGTTTTTTCCAGAAAAAGCCGCGACTTTCTACCGTAACTTATTGGGTGAGTTCATAGGATGCTCAGATGACTATTTCTTCTCAAAAATTGAAAGAAATTCTTGAATCATTCAAAGCCCAATTGTTTCACACATTGGATGACAGATTGGATGCATTTGTACATAGCCTCACAGACAGCCTCACATATGACCTTAATGATAGTTTTCGTAGTATTCAAGATTCATTGAATAACATGCAAGAGAGATTTCTTATGGAGGGCCTCAGGGATGAATATAATCAAGAAATATATGCTTTGCATGATTTTGAGGCAGATTGTGATGATTGGTATATGGATAGTTGTCATTTCTAGGATAACAACCACTTTCATATTTTATTTGATGACTCTACTCCACCTTCTGTAAAGAACATCAATGTCTCACATCAGGAGCTAGTTACCAATGTTCAGTCTACATATTATACAGTGGTATTATTCATTCCAGATTCTGCTACGACCATTTTCCACTATGTGGATGGATCTTCTTATTTGGATCCACATGATATCTGTCAGTCTTTGGAGCATCATTTGGAGTTGGTTATTGGGTTCCAAAATCTTCCATGGGGAGTTCACATGAGCACTTGGACATGGGACCTAGGCTTACAATGGTGGTTAGACTACTTCAGCATGGTGGATTTCCTTTCTACATGGGACTTTGGTTCTTCAGTCTTCTTCAGCATTATGGTCCACAATTATCCATGGAACCCTGGTATATGGTTGTACATCAAGCGTTGAGGACAACGCTTTCATAAGGGGGATGGAATGTAAGGTAGCTAGAGAGGTAGTGGAGGGGCCCAGAGGGTCCACAGCGATGATAGTGGAGACCATTCAATGTAAGGTGGACTAGGTCTACTATATTATTAAATAAGTCCCATTATGGTAGTTAGATATAATAAATGGGTAATTAGATATAATAAATGTAAGAGGACATCTTAGAAGGTTCTATTTCTAGAAGATTCCTCCTCTAGAATGTTCTTAGTTGATGGTAGCACTATATAAAGGGGTTCAAGCAATGTAATGAGACATGAAGAGAAGTATTGTATTTGGAGCGATAGCTCAATAGGAGGATGCCCCCTCGAAGAGGAAAGTGAACAGGAGAGGATCCCTTTCATAATAGGATACATTGTATGGTGTTACCCTACCTCAAGGGTTTGATAATAATAAAGTGTGGTTTATTCTATATTGTTTTGTGGATCTATTGTGTATTCAGTATTTGTGGTGATTATATTGGTAGATCTATTCAAGTTCTTAACACCTTATGGCTGTAGATAAAATTTTATAACAGAAGCAAGAAGCACTCAGTAAAGTGAGATGCCCTAGTGGCTCAACCAAGCATAAGAAGCATAAAATTGATTCCAGCTTAGACAATCTCAAAATCTTGACTTTTCACGTTTACCAAGAAAACTAATTTATATCTCCAATGCAAAATTTAGATCAGTTTCTTTCATATTTGGGTGAATGGAATCTTTAGACACAATTTGGATCAACAACATTCCTAGGGTTTTAAATCCTCTTACTCCCTAGGGTATTCCAATCAAACTAGGGTAAAATCTAGGAGGGTATACACACATGTATTCCTCCTAGAAACCCTTGCAAAATGACTTGTAAACTTATAAATTTAGATGAAGATTAATGGAGGGTGTATCCAACATAATCCTCCTAGGTTTTAAACCAACAACAGCCAAGAAATATCAAGAAATAGCTAACAAATGCGTGTTTTTCCTTGCCAATTCCAAGAAAGAGAGAGATCAAACCCTAGTTCACCAAGAAAATTACCATCCAATAGAAATAAATAAAGCCTCCAAGAGGTGTGCACCACCTTATCTCATCCATTCATCAAAATATAACACCAAAAACCATTTGCAAGAGAGATAAACACCAATAATCCTCAAGTATAGTGAAAATTTCAGCCAAGTACTTCTCACAATGGGAGAGTTATATGAAAATGAGATTTAAATGATATCTATTTATACAAAATGTATTAAAAATAGTTTTTCCACTTAAGTTAGGGTAAACACAAAATAAGGGGAAAACAACCCTTATTTTTCCCCTTTACACAAGTAATTCATTATTAATTCAAACTTAAAAATTAAAATGTGCACAATAGAAACCCTAAAATGACGTCACCCCTCTAAGGGTGATGTTTTAACCCTTTAAGAAAGTCTTTGGAGAATAAATTTGAAGTAATTGGGGATCATATATACTCCCTCTCATGTTCTATAGCCTCCTCCCACCAATTCATTCCAAGTGACAACAAATAGCAACTTCACCACCAAAACCCTAGCCCCAATGATGATGTCAACTCTTCAAGGGTGACATTTTGGCCCCTCCAAATAAATAGTATGGCATGTGAGGGATAAGAAAGGTCCTCAAAGGTGTCCTTTAGGCCTCCAAAGTAAATTCATTTTGATCCAGTATTAGGGCCCTTGGCATCCAACCTATAGGATTCAAGCCCCATGGAAGCCCAAGATAGGCTTGTTCCTCCAAAACTATCCACTAGTTGGGTCCTACAAAAACAAATGGATACGCCATGCAAAGATCTCAATTCAAATCATCATGATGAGTAAATAAAATAAAAAAGAGAGCCATATAATCATGTACATACAAACTACCTCATAAAAATAAACCAATGCTCAAAGACCCTGTGTAATTTTTCAATTTTAGGTATGGGAGAGTTGACAAAACGACCTATTGGGTGAATCGTTCCTCAAGTTTAGGGGTGTTTCCTGAGGGGGCCTCCTTCTAAGTCATGTGGATGAGGTGACATGCATGAGAGAATACTTTTTGGAATGGGGTTAATGAAATACAATATGTTTTAGTGTCTCAATTATGGGTGCCTTTGTAGAGGGTGTGTTCCACCTTCGTTTTCAATGCAACCTTTTTCCAAGCCCATTTATTTCCTTTAATTATTTTTAGGATGTTTCTAGGTTGAATCCAAGGTGGATATTGTAACTAAGCAATAAGAAAATTTCCCACCTTGACTCTACCCTGGTCACATCATGCTTCCCCAAGTTGGAAATATGTGTGGGGCTTTTACCTAAGCATTAAAAATAGTGCCCACACATGCCCCTCCCTGGTTGGAATTTGTTATTAGTTATTCTTTCACGGGTCCCATCATTTTTTTATGAGAGATGTTTCATTGTACTTGGGATCCCTAGGAGAGTATCTAGAAGGTTAATGGTTTGGATTTTATATTTTTCCAGCTACAAGCCTCTTGGCCTTCAGCCCCTTCTTCCCATGAAATGAGGGACAACCCCTTCTTGGGACAGTACACCCGAAAATCCCAAAAGGTACAGAGATGAGGGGATGAAATGTGGAAAGTGAAAAGTATGGTAGGGAAAGGAATGATGAATCATCAAAAGGACCTCTCAGTATTATCCCTATCCCTAAGGGTGACCCACCTACTAGGGCATAATGTCAACCACCAAAGTGAAACACGGAAAATAGCATAATGTCCAAGAAAATGTCACATAATCAAAATTAGTAATAGATGCAACAAAATCAAATGCCTCAAGTATTGAAATGACACTCACCATAATACCTGACTTGAACCTCATGGAGAAAGACCCAATGTCTTCCGGAGGCCAAATGATGTGGTGGATATCGTCGTGATGAACCTAGAGCTGTGGTGGTGAGGTGAGTCTCTATCTATGCAAGTGGGCATTGTTGGTCAAGTTGTCTCTCGGTACTCCATGTATGAAACCTTAGGGCCTTGAGACATCATCTCCTTAGTTATCCCTGGGAGTTGGAGATAACAGTCCCAATACAATAGACCGATGTATCAAAGAATTCCTTCAAGTCGAAAGAAGGTATTTTTGAATGGTTGGTCATGCCCTTTGGCTTGAAAAATGCCCCAAAAAATTTCATGAGGATGATAGATGATATCTTATTGACTTTCACCAATTATTTTGTGGTGGTGTATCTAGATGACATCCTCATCTTCAACAATAGTTGGGAGGAACACTTGCATCATATTCAACGTATCTTTCACACTCTGCGGCAACACAAGCTATATGAAAATTTGGAAAAATGCTCATTCAGGATGAGCAAGGTCTAGTACCAAGGCTACATTGTTGATGAAAATGGGGTGCATGTTGATCTAGCCAAGATCTAGGTCATTCGCGATTGGCCAGCCCCAACCACACTCACTGAAGTTTGGAGCTTCTTAGGCCTTGCCAATTTATATCGTAGGTTCGTGTTGGGATTCTCCCACATTGCATGGGACCTTAGCCAAGTTACTAAGGGTGGTGGAAAGGAAAATTTTGTTTGGGGCGAGTCGCAATAGAAAGCATTCGATGATTTGAAGCAGCGTTTGTGCTCAGCCCTGGAGCTCTAATTACTCGATCTACAACAGCCTTTTGAGATTGAGATAGATGCTTCAGAATATGCTATGGGTGTAGTTCTCACTCAAAATGGACATCTCATGGCCTATCATAGTGAGACACTATCAAATATCATTCATAAGTACCCCAATTATGATAAATAAATGTACTCCATTGTACAAGCCTACTTCTAGTGGAGGCATTACATTCTCGGGAAGCAGACATTCATCCACATTTTTCATAAGCCTCTACAGTTCACTCAAACACAAGGAAAATTGCAGAATTACCGCCATTATAAGTGTTAAACACACTTGTAGCAATTTCATATCAAAATCAAATATAAGATAGGGAGCACCAACCATCTCGATCATGGTAACTCAATCGACCTCTAGTTGCAACACTATCAATGGTGCTACACTAATGCATACATGAGACCTCCAGATGCCCCCAAATCTATGAGAGCGATCCTGACTTCACCACTACCTACCATATGTTGGGCACAAACATAGTTGTCACTGATTTCCATATTCAAGATGGGTTGTTGTGCCATCTGGGCCATCTTTTCATCCCATCAAGCGAGCGAGCGAAGTTGATTTGGGAATCTCACTATAATCGGGTGGCAGGACACTTCATCGTAGAAATGATAGTGGCGATGTTGCAACAACATTTATATTGGTCGAAACTTCGACAGGATGTTAGCAAGTATATTTGGTCCTACACGGCTTACACCATTTCCAAACTAGCCATTAAGAAACAAGGCATGTACACCCCTCTTCCTACTCCTGACAGGCCTTGGGAATCCATCTCGATGGAGTACATGTTAGACCTTCCTTCAACCAAGAAGGGAAATGACTTTTTTTTGTGGTTGTTGATCGATTTTATAAGATGGAATTTATGACTGCCTGCAAGAAGAGCATTGCAACGGAGACCACTGCCAAGATATTCTTCAAACAAGTGTGGGTACATTTTGGGATACCACAAACCATCATCTTAGATCGGGATAGTCAATTCCTCAACACATTCTGGTCGATCCTCTAGTCACGACTAGACACCAAGCTCACCAAATCCACAACCTTCCACCCCTAAATGGATGGCCAAACTGGGGTCCTCAACAGGATGATCATAAATATCTTGCACATGTAAAATTCCAAGAATCTGTGCACATGCGATGAGAGTATTCCCTATGTTCAGTACAGTTACAATAGAGCCATAAATATCTCAACTGACCATAGCCCCTTTTAGGTGGGGTTGGGATTTCAACCATTGGGTCCCATGGATGTTGCACTACCCCTTTTTTCCACACAGGAAGAATTGTCCCATGCTCAAAACGAAGTCGAAAAATCCACCTGGTTCATTGAACAAATCCAACAAATCTTCCAATAGTTCTAGGATATTTTGCAGAAGTCCAATTCCAAGTACAAGTAGTGCCATGATCAACATCGGGTGCCACACAAGGTTCGGGTGGGTGATAAAGTTTGGTTGATTTGTAGAAATAATGCCTTATAGGACCCCATCGAAAGCTTCATCCACTCCACTATGGACCTTACACCATCACCAAGGTTGTGGGTGAAAATTCTTTTGAGCTCAACATTCCCCCATTCCTTGGCTTGCACCTAGGGTTAGGTTTTTGGATGTATAGGCCTTTCTGATTACTTATTGATGTTAAAAAATCCTAGAGGCCTCATTTTAATGTTCTCAGGAGAAATATTGTAGCCGCCACATCTCTTATCAAATATTAGCTACCACCATTCGAGCAATAATGTTTCATTCTGTGTTTTATAGTTTGGTGCAGACCCCCTCCTCCCCAAGGGCTGAGCAGCCTCCCGGTCTAGGATCTTCTCAAGACTGAATTGACATAGTCTTCGATTCCCTACTGGAACCTCTCAGAAAACAATCCACAGGTATTTGCAAAAATCCACTCGCATGCACAAGCGCTAAGCGTAAGTCTTCTCCACGTGACCATGTCTTGTGACAACATGCTTATCCGAAAAGGTGCGTCGCAATTTCGTGTATCATCTATATGAGTCAATCAACTCTATGTCTTTCGAACTCCTGAGTCCCAAAATTATGACAAGGTTCTAGCACATGCCAGCTCCTCCCTTATCCTTCATCCACATGACCTCTCTTTATGACCTAGGGCCAATCCTCCCAAGTGCATCGTGATTTTGCGTATCGGAACTCCCGATGTGATTCACCCTGTTCTCCTGATACCCGAAATTGTGAAAATTTCAGATCAGATCAACGGTCTACAATATCTCTCCAACCAATGGCTGTGATAAATTCGCGATTTTGCGTTTCACGAGTTTTTGCAACTTCTACCTCCAACTTCCCAATTCACAAATCAACGAAATGTTGATCTGTCGCCAAGTGTCCTACCTCAATGAACGACCATGATCATTTCACGAATTTGGATTTCGTGAATTCTTCATGACTCCACCCTTTGACCTTTTCACTCTGCGAGTCAGCAAAATGTTGATCTCTTTCCATGTGTCCTCTTTCAATGGATGGTCCCAATGATTTTGGGATTTCACGAATTTCACTATGGTTCTTCCAAATCCTTTGGTTTTGTGAAATTCGGATAACTCCTCGCAGCTAAGTAGTGCGCTACTTCTTTGATATCTAACGACTTGCAAGATTTTGGCCCTTTCTGAATGGATCTTGATCTTCTATCTTATCCAAACTTCAAAACTCTTTCCTGAAGGCTTTCTCCCATTCAATCCTCTGTACTTATTCTCTCTTCGAACTTCAATTTTTTGTGCTCCACCTTTGAGCAATTCAACTCTTCCTCTTGAGACTTAAAACCACTACTCCTCCTGATCTTCTAGCAATTTAAATTAAATCTCGCCCCTTAGTGCATACTTGCACTCTATGTCTTCTTCAAAATATTTTTTGATTCCCTCCTGGCATACTCTGTGCTCAACCTTCTGAGATTGCAAACTTTAACACAAGTTTGTTTCTACACACACTCCTTGCGCTCAATATGCACACTTTGCATAAAAAAATTATCCGCTATCTCTTCTGAGATTTTAAGTCGAAAAAGACTTCCTCACACACACTCCTTGCGCTCTGCATGCACTCCTTGCCTAATCTTATAGAAGAGAAACAATTGAACTCATTCACTTATTCATTCATTCACTATGAACATCATACATTCACAAACACATAACAACACAGTCAAACTGTAAAACAACATCAACACTGTATGTTTAGGTCAATTTTCTCTGTTCTATTCATTTCAGAAGAAAACATAATTGCAGTCGGTTTTTCTTACAACTGTTACAAGAAAACTTGTCTAAGGACTCAGTGCCTCTTCTCTCTTTCTTCTCCTATCTAAATATTATCACCCACTACTCAGGCGGTTACCTATTCAATTAAATGCAACCTAATGACTAATCAGGGCAAGTATCCTACACATGTAATATTTACAGTCGTGTAAGGATTTACATTTGTTTCCGTCATTTCAAATGGTGGCCTAACTTTACACACTCTAATTTAATTAACACAAAATTCAAACTATCTAAACCTCTACCAAGATGATTAAGGTCGGCTTTGATTCCTTCAATGTAATAAAATGTTGATTTCACCTCCACATCTGCCCTTCTAGATTTAATAGTGATGCTCCTGCATCAAAGTTTCAACAGATTTTGTTATTGAATAGAAGTTAAGTTTCATTGTGTCTCTATTATATTTCTTTGTATATGTGTGTTAATGTTATATATTCATGTTTCATTTCATTCCACTCATAAATCAATATCAATGGTATCAGAGTAGACTACTCTTCATTTTTTTTATTGTCCATGTCTCCAACGAGGTCGAGGTATAAAAAGTTGGGGCTCGAACAAGTTGAGTATTTGCAATATCGGCCTCACTGAACCCGATGACCACCCATGGGGGAAAAAAATAGAGATGATGGGGCAAGAGATCCCTTTAAATTGTTTCTCAAGGAATCCCTCATGCGATTGTTACATATCAAAATTACTCACTTCGATAATGTCATTCACATTGGTGTAAGTGTCGTAAGTGTCTCACTTTTGTCACAAGTGTCATAAGTGTCACATTCTTGTCACGTAAGTATTGCATCGTGAACGTCACCATGAGAACACTTGATACAACCCCTAGAACATGTTAGAAGAAGAAGTCCCATCCTTTGATCATCGGAACAAAGTTTTTTTCTATGAGAATTGGTCATCTTGGAAACTTTTGGAAGATCAGCACTCCCTTGCTCATATGCAGGGAGTGCTAGAGCTCCTTGTATATCTAGCAGGAGGCATTGTAGTGCTTTATTTCCCATTGTAAGGGAACGTCGAATTGGTTGAGAAAATATGGGAAGAAATTCCCTTCTTCTCTAAGTACAGTTGTGGATGGATCGAGTTGGTTTGGCTCGAATCTAACCCTTAGGCTGTATCTAAGAGAGATATCACAACTGATGGAGTCATATCCTCAACTAATCCCAAATATAACCAAGGTGGTTGAGCCTCTCAAATCCTATAAATGGAAGCATTCTCATGGTGAACAAAGAGGAGAAATTATCTACAAAGCATTGTTATTCTGATTGTGGATCTTTCGAGTAAGGGGTTGGACAAGGAGGACTTGGGGAGGTTGTTGCAACATCATCTGAAAATTGTAAGTGTCTCTTTAAATTTCTCATCAATATACTTGGCCTATATCCTTCTAGTATGTGTTTACATGTATTTATCTATGCTTGTTTTAATCTTTCATGGATAGAGTGATTTTTTCTAATCCATTAGAGTAGGAGATAGTTGTTTGTCTCTTGTAATCCATTGCAGCTACTATTCGAAACTTGTGGATTGGAGCAACTTGGAAGAACTCTGAAAGTGAGGTACATCATAATATCCCTCCTTCTCTCTTTTTCGATGGGTATAATTAATATATAGGAATGGTACTGTCCAAAGGTAGTTTTTTGTTTTGGTAGAGGGGTCTGTACTCTAAGGGAAGATTCGCCTATCTGTAGGGGAATTATTCCGTAACAAAACTTGGTGACTCCACTGGGGATTGAATTTTTAGTTTTGGTTATTTCCTTGGTTTATCCTTTCCTTTTGTCTATCTTTAGATCCTGCTTGTTGATTTAAATTTGTCCTTACATATTTTCATCTTTGCTAAGTTGTCTTATAGAGTCTCTAATTGAATTTCCTTGAGTTTTTGAGTTTTCTAGGTTTTTCTAAAACTTTTATCATAGCTAGTTCCCTCTCTAGTTAAAGTAAGAGTGATGATAGCATGATAAATGTTCCCCCATAGTGTGTTTGGGAGTGTTACAATGCTCTGGTGTTGTGATTTCCAGAGCGTTAATTTTTCTTGCTTTTGAGAAATTGTTGGTTGTTTGCTTCCTAGGCATAATTCTTGGGTCTTTCTCTTTGGCTCAGATCCTATTCTTTCAAATATTGTCTTATTTTTTACTTACAACTTGCTACTTTTCATTATTTTAGTCTTGATATGGTTTGTGTTGTTTTTCCTTATTGCAAAATCAACCGTTTTTCCAAAACTTGGTTTCTTTTTGCTGCTCTTTTCGATTATTTGATTGATTGGGGGTTTTCATAAGGAAGCTAGTTGATCTCAGCATTGTTTACTTTGTATTTGATCCCTTACTCAATTCTGGAAGACTACTAAGTGTGATTTTTTTTCTTTTTGGTGTTTTTCTTTCAGTGGATAGTTTGTTCTTCTTTCAGTCTCTTATTGACTGTTGAGAGTGTCTTTGTTTGTGTACTTTTGCTTCCTCTTTTTCAAAATCATAGTAGTGAAGTCATTTTTCATTATTATTGAAAGAACGAAGCATTAGATGAACATATTAATTTTCATTTGCAATCAAACAAAGGAATACTTGTATGTGTTGGTTTTGAATATTGGAAAGGATTTCTTTATAGTTTGGAAATTGTTTGAATTCTTGTTGAAGAAGAAATTGTATAAAAAATTTCATTCTTTAGTGCTTGTTAGTGAATGAAAATAAACTCTTCTCCTTCCCATAGTTAGAATTTCATTGAAATGAAAGTTTTCATCTCATCATTTTCATATATATTTTGGAGTCGAGTATCAAACATCATCAATTTCGCTATCATTCACCTTTGTGTAATGAACAACCATGAAAATGAACGCTAATTAAAATCAAACTAGAAACTTTTATTTTTAAGATATTTACACCAACACTAGACTAGGACTAGAGATTTGGAATAGGATGTGAGAATAACTCTCCAAATAATTCAATACAAACACAGAATCTTGTGATAGGGAGAGTAAATCCAATTTTCATATAAGCATAGCTGGGATCCCCCTCTCACGCAGGGGTTAAACACAAGGTCGCTCGGGAGAGCAATGAAGATTATCCCTCCGAGGCTTAAATGCTCATAGTAGTACGATCATATATTGGGGGTTATCTTGAGGATTAATTATTTCTATTTGGTCTCGAAGATTCATGAATTACAAATCTTTTCGGGGTCATCTGGAGTTTACCAATCCACTTGTCCTTAGTTCTCTTGAAGGATTTCAGACTTGATAGCCAGTCCATACGTTTGTAATCGAATGTCGAATGTATCTTCCCAGAGGCTAACTGTGAGTTGGTATCCTTAGTATCCACAATATTTAGGGTCTTTACACGAGGTGACGATGAAGGGAAGTCTTCATTGTACATGGAACAAACATTGTTCAAACTCACTCGAGCTCCTTAGAGGGTAACCCACAGGTAAACCCTTGAGGAAGATTGAACCAAGGTGTAAGTCTGTTAAGAAAGTCACCAACATAACTGATCCACCCACTCATATCCTAGCCCCTTCCCACTTTGATCACGCGACATTAGATTTCATCACCAACTAGTATGCTCATTGAGAGAAGGCATTATTTGCTTGTTGGTTTTCTATATTTTTTAGTGATTGTTGTTTGTTTACTTTAGTTGTCTTTAAAAATTTAGACTGTGGATGATAAATGTCTTCGTAGACCACGTAGGATGCAAGGGTTTCCTCCAGAAGGATACAAACCCTTACCTCCTAACTCACCTAAAGACACTTACCGTGAAGAGCTTCAGAATCATTCAGATGTTGGGAGTGTTGCTACTCCTTTTCTAGAAAATTCTAAGAGATCCTTAGTTATAGTTGAGGAATGTTCCACCCTTCCTATTAACCCATATTTGTATGTTCCTCTCGATCTACCCTTGGTTCGACTAGAATCCTCTGGTAACATTGTAGTAGAATATTATCCTCACCTAACATCAAGGGCATATAATCAATTAGATATGGAACCAACACAACCAAATTTTAATGACAAATACAATACCCATGTCCGTTCTACTGAAATGGTAGATCCACATCAAACTCTTGTTCATTCTATATGGAGAACTCCATCGGGATGATACCTTTATGAAAAAATTAATTTTATCTAACCACCTTTTGACCCTCCACATGTCTCTATCACCGTTGGTGTAGAGGAAGGACCATCAGTTCAGCCTATCATCCATCCCATTGAACCAATAGTCAATATTGCTACCACTTCAGGGAAATTTCACAGTGAAACATGAGTCGTGTTACCTATTCAGTTACAAAGTACCTTGACAGTTACACCTCATATCCCTCTTCAAGCTACAACTTTGTATACTCCACAGAATCCCATTGGGACATATTCACATCTCGGAATGCAAAACCCTACCACACACTTGAACCCAACTATAGGTAAAATCCCTACCGGGGGGCAACTATCCTCCAACATACAAATTCTGAATGGGGGAAAACCTGCTCTTATCGGTCATACCCTAGTTTCTACCCAACCAATGGCAGGGGGACAATATCAACCTTCATTCATTGGAAACCCCCCACAATCTTGGGGACCACTCCCAGGAGGTCATTTCAATAAATCAAATCAGGGAGGGACATCAAACCCTAAACCACAAGGAGTAATCCCAAATCCAAATCCTTCTGGACTACATTTTGGACAACCTTTCACATGCATCATGAATCCCACTTGGGGTCCTCAAGGTCAATCGTCTTTTCCTCCCCAAGGGCCAAATCCTTACCCTGATCAGGGTAAACCTAGTTACCCCCCTCAAGGGAAACCTGTTTATCCACCTCATCAAGCGAACTATCCTCCCTCGATTTACACAGGTTATCCTCCCCAGGGGAAAATGGGTTTCCCCTCTCCTTTTATGCACATTCCTCAACAAGTAAATCCTATCTTTGTTGGTCAACAACAATAGCATATGAGAGGGTTAGTTGGCTACAATTATCCACCTCAACTAGTTTATGGCCCTACTGGTGTACCTATGCCACACCACTACCATCCACGGGTCAATCGACAAATATCGTTCATTGCCACTCTAGATCTACCAGATCTGTCAAGATTGACAAATGATCCCATATTTCATTCTCCTTTTTTTCCAGTTATTCTTGGTAAATTTCCTTCTGATATTTCAAAATTTGATGGTAAACCCGATGAAGACCCTAATAACCACGTTATGAACTTTCATCTATGGTACTCATAAAATTTGCTAACTGATGATTCTATCCAGTTATGTCTTTTCCAACGTACACTTACGGGTACAATGGGTAAATGGTACATTGAGTTACAACGTGGAACTTTTCAAGACTTTAATTCACTTGCATGGATTTTATGACACACTTCCAATTACCTATCTACTACGATACTGGCATAGAACTTTGACCTCCCTTTGTTGGACCAACTTCGTACATATCTTTGATCATATTCATGAGTGGAGACGAAGATGATAGTTTATCAAAGAAACCATTCCTGACCAATTGATGGTTGAATGGTTCACCAAATCGCTTTTACCTATGATTGCTCGTGATGTAGACATAGAGGGTGTCATTAAAAAAGAGGAATCCATTTCTCGTGCCCGGTATCTAGACTTGGTTTATTCCCAATCCAGTACTTTGTATGAATTGATTCAAAACTCTCCCCATCCATCAACCAATCCATCAAAACCATCCTCCACTGCTCATGCAAATGGAGTTATCAGTTCCATCAAAACCCAATCCAGTTCATAGTCAACTAGCATGACCAACCGTTCAATCACTGTCCCCACTACCAGATCGACTTCACTCTCGGAAAAATCCCCCCCGACTCAAATATCCGAGGTGAATGTAGTTCAATTTGCTTCTCCATGATCGTCCGAGGGGAATAAGAAAACTAACAATAAACCCAAGAAAAATAATCAAACTGAAAATGAAAAAACACAAACACAACCACCTGCTACTGAGAAACAACCATAGCACAAACCTAAATTTTCATGTCTCATTTGTGGTGACGATCACTACATGTGAGACTGTCCTCATCGAGACAAAGTTGCCAAACTTTTTAAAGGAAATTCTCAACCCACTATATTGACACATATTTTTATGCAACAACAATCATTGGTTTCCCAAGCTCCCGCACCTATGACAGGAGGTAACCCAAATCATCCTCCTAACGAGGAAGATTCATCGAGTGTACACATTTAAATGTTTAATGGGATTGATTTCACCACTCATACTACGACATATGGAATTCCTCCAAGTAAACCTGATAAGGAAAAAGTAACTACTAGTACTACACCAGATCCACCGCCTACTATAGTTACCCCTCCAGCTGGGCCACTCTAGATTGAGAAACCTAACTTTCAATCTATTCTATGCCCTCCCAAGAGCACAATTCGAAATTTGACCTTTAATCCAAACTCATGGGCTGCTCAAAACTACAACATCGTTGAAGATTTAGCTCAAGCACCTTATGCTATGTTAGTTCTCGAAGTTCTACAACACTTCCCTAGCCAACGTAGGACAATCTTGTAATCCATCGGAGCTATAGATCCCAAGTCATCTAATAATATCATGTTTAACCTGGATAATTTTAAATCACGACTCTCTCACCAACTCGCTTTCCAAATCGATGTCACTGTCCATAATCAACATATTCATCACACAATATTGGACGATGGGACATCCACATGTGTCATGTCCTTGGATTTATGGAAAGGCCTTAAATCACTTGGTCTCAATCAATCTCCCACCATGTTACAAGCATTTTATGGAAGAGGTTTCTGACCTCATGGATTACTACAATCCTTATCCATTCAATTGGGAGGAAAAAAAAATTATGTAGATGTAGAAGTAGTCGATGCTCCCCTCAATTATAACTTGTTGCTAGGAATAAGTTGGTTCTATGCTATGACTTTCGTCGCTTCATCGGTTTTTCGATGCATCAAATTCCCTCATAAAGTTAAATTTTTTCCCATCGATCAATTAGATTACTGTACCCTCGACACTTGCACTCAAATGGACAACAACATTCATTTTCTGGGAGATTCCAAAATCACTTATGAAAGTGTTGGGGTAGGTCTCTTGAAATATTCCTCGCTCATGGGTGCCCTCCCTACACCTCTTCCTCCCACTACGCAACATATCGCAACAATTAATATGATCTCAACCATGGCATCAATCCTTTGAATCATCTGATCCTTAGATTGTGCCTAGTCCCTTAGAATTTGATGCACTAGGTGACACCATGCCACTTATTCTTGTAGAGGTTGAATGTGACGCCATCCAGTCTGCCTCTCCTTCACTGGACAACCAACATCTGCTAGTGTCTACGACTTATTCTCTACCATCCTAGTTAGATCCCCTATCCTATACTCTCAATTACTCCTACATATTTTTCCATCAGATCAATCTATTATGGAAATTATTAGTAATGAGGAGGTACCCTGGTATGACAACTACCATCGTTCATCCTTTCTTCCCAGTTTGGATGACATAAAGAAATATATTTCATCTATCTTTCCTAGTGATATCATTGAATCTCCCCAATATCCAATACTCACTCAAGATACCATCTCTGAGGAGAATTTGGGAAAAATTTCTTCCACGATTATAGTCGACATATCCATTAAATAAGGTATTCTGGAAAACATCCAACTAGGTGCAAATTGTTCAACTGAAGAAGTTCAAACTTATACCGGCTTGTTCAAATAATTTTGTGACATCTTCTCCTAGAGTTACAAAGAAATGTCAGGGATTGATCCATCGATATTTGTGCATGAAATTAAAACTTACCCAAGAGTTAAACCTGTGAGATAGAAACTTCACCCAGTCCATCCTAAGAAAACCACAGTAATCAAGGCAGAAGTAGAAAAAATTTTGAAATCTAGTTTTATTTATCTTGTCCCTCTGATCGAATGGGTTTCCAACATCGTCCCGGTCACCAAGAAACAGGGGACCATTTTTGTTTGTGTCGGTTATCAGGATATTAATAAATATTGTCCCAAAGACAATTACCCTACACCCTTTATCGACCAAATTATCGATAATTTTGTCGGAATTGTCATTTTCTCTTTTATGGATGGCTTTTATGGATATAACTAGATCGACATTTTACTTGTTGATCAACATAAAACAACCTTAATCTTCCCTTGGGAAACTTTTTCTTATTTGAAATTACCTTTTGGAATTAAAAACGTTGGAGCCACTTTTTAGCAGGCCATGTCATATGCATTCCATGATATCAAACATATTGTTGAACCTTACCTCAATGACTTACCCGCTCACTCGTCTCGTCAATGAGACCACCTTGGTCACTTACGAGCCATATTTCTTCGATGTTAGTTTTACAACATATGTTTGAACCCCCATAAATTCATCTTTGTTGTCGAATCAGGGAGACTCCTCATATTCGTAGTCTCCAAAGACATGATTAGGATGGATCCCTTAAAAGTCAAAGCCATTCTAGCTTTACCTCCTCCCAACAACCTCACCTAACTGCAAAGTTTGTAGGGGAAGGAAAACTTTGTTCACTGCTTCATTTGCGATTACACCGAAATCACTAAGGTATTCATGAGATTGCTGCAGAAAGATGCCCCTTTCATCTAGGATGCAACAACTCAATGCTCACTTGATGCTCTTAAGTATGCCTTAACGAACACACCTCTTTTGCATCCACCGAATTATGTGAAATATTATGTCCTTTATTTTGCTGCCTCTACTTCACTATCACCATGGTGTCAGTACAATAGGATGATGATGACACCAAACATGTGATCTACTATATGAGTAAAATTCTATTCAGTCTCGAACTCCGATATTCACGTGTCAAAAAGTTGGCTTTGGCGATAGTTATTGATGTCCATAGATTTTTCCATTACATTATGTTACGCACTACCATGGTCATTGTAGACTCGAAACCCATGTACCACATCTTGACTTGTCAAGTACTTGGGGGTAAATATTCCAAATGGATCCTCATTCTCCAAGAATTCGATCTCGAGTTTTCCAAATCAAAAGCTAAAAAATCATTGGTTTTTACAGAATTAATTTGCGATCTTCCCCAAACTGATGAGGATATTGAGCCCAATGATTCTCTTCTAATGAATCCCTATTCCTTATTAGTACATCTGATCCTTGGTATGGATATATTCTTCTCTATCTCCAAACCCAACGTTTCTAGACTATCATTTCACATGATGAACGACGTCACATTAGAAACCACTCAAAACACTACCTTATCATTGGCAACACCTTGTACCATCGTGGAATTGATACTATCCTCCGACATTTCTTAATGCATGAAGAGGATGAACAAGTTTTAAATTAATGTCACCTTGGATATTTTGGCGGTAATCTTTCTGGGATGGCTATAGCCCAAAAGTTTTTACGTGCGGGTTATTTTTGGCCTTCCATATTCAAAGATTGCATTGAGGCCATTTAAAAATGTCCACCCTGTCAGATATTTCATAGGAAAGCACGTACCCACCCATATCCACTTCATCCCATTATCGTCGTCATCCCCTTTGCCAAATGGGGCATCGATTTTATGCAATGTAATCCTACCTCAACTAGGTGGCATGGTTATATCATTGTTGTCGTCGATTATTTCACTAAATGGGTTGAGGCTATGCCTCCATTTCTTAATGGTGGTCGCATTGCAACACATGTTATGTTTAATAACATCATCACTCGATTCAATGTGCCACAAGCTATTGCAACGGATCATGGATCTCATTTCCAAAACCAAATGATGGGTGAATTATGCACCAAGTTAGGTTTTCTCCATGATAACTCTTCCCCCTACTATCCAAAGGAAAATGAACAAGTTGAAGACATCAAAAAATTCCTAAAGACCATGCTTCAACGCATGGTGGGAGAAAAAAAAACCTCTTGGAACCTGCAACTCTTCTCCGCACTCTGGTCTTATAGAACTTCAATTAAAACCACAATTGGATTTGCACCCTTCCAGTTGGTATATGGGATAGAAGTGGTATTACCGATTGAATGCGAGATTCCTTCCTTGAAACTCACTATAGAACTCTTACCCCACACTTTTGTTGAAGAGGAATGATTCTTATATCTGACCAAGTTGGATGAAACATGTCGTGATGTTGATCTCATCAACGAGACGTATCAAAAATGCATGAAAAATTAATATGATATATCCATCCAACCTCGCACTTTCACAAAGGGAGATCTAGTCCTAGTCTATGATCAAGATCATGACAAACTGGGGGCAAGAAAGTTAGAACCCATGTGGCACTGGCCATACTTCATAAAACATGTGTTACACAAAGGTGCCTACGATTTATTATAATACGATGGAATATCTCTTGGTGAGCCTCGAAATGGGATTTACCTCAAGAAGTACTATGCATAAAAAATCTTGCATGTGTGTTTTTTACATTACTGTACTATATACTTTTAACTTGGTGTGTCTTTTCTTTTGCGTGCACAAGTTTTGTCTCAACTTATTATACTTTTCTTTATGATTTAATGCACATATGACATCATCCTTTCCCATCTATTTCAGTTTTGTGGATGGCGCTAGTCAACATAGCCAGAACATTGCTTCTGCAACTTGGGTCATCTACCACTCTGGCAAGTTAGTAAGTTCGTGAGGGATTTGCCTCAGATCTACAACCAATAATATTGCAGAGTATCATGTTGTCATTGGGCTCTTAACCAAAGCCTCCTCCCTAGGTATATCTCAATTTATTATCAACCTCGGCTCCCAACTCATGGTCTGTCAACTAAATCATTAGTACGCCATTCACAACTCAAATTTACTATGTCTCCATCCGAGGGTTCTTCGTCTCGAAAGAGATTTTGAATTTATTGAGTATAGACACATATCGAGATAAATTAACACAATCGCAGATTCGTTAGAAAATTACATGTTGGATTGGTATATTGCGCATAGATAAACATTTGAAACTTAAGTCATATGTACAAAAACATCACATGAAACAAAAAAATGCAACATAGGTAGAAACCGCAAAACTTGTATATGTGTGTGTGTGTGTGTGTGATAGAAAACGTTTTTTGAAATACATCATAAAAAAGTACATGGAGAGGTAAAAATTGGGCCTTCATACCCATAGTATCATCTTAAGAACTACAAAATGAATGAGGACTCTAATCATCCTCTTGTATCATGTTGTGCTCTGAATAGCACACTATTGCTCATGTCACTGATCGTAACAAATGATTGAGGCATTCGGAGACCCCAACTAGATGTTGTTAAAGGTGCAGAGGCACATCTCACCTCCTCAGGGGTGGGACACCCATAGTCAAGCCCTAGAGGTTTCTCTCCACCTCCCAGAGTCTTACGACTATCATGTCATGCTTAGTTGTAGCTTGTGCATCCCCATGACACCCCAATGATGGAATCTTCGTTAGACATGATGCACCTCTGTCTACATGATGAAAATAAAATGTTTTAGATCCCTCATTTTACAACCAAAAACATATAAAATACAAAACAAAAAATAGTGTTGCAAGGTTATAATATTTCATACCTTATGTATCCCACTGTATGCCCTTGGGAAGTATCAAATCATCATTTCCTCTGATGTCTACCCCAGCATAGGGGAATTCCTCAATCACCATTAACTTCCTCATCCACCGTGCGAATAAGTTAGCAGTGAATCTGAAAGTTGAGGGCTCATTTCCAAACTCGGGGGAAAGACTGGTCCACCTCTCCATACAAGGCTCAATAACAGGACGTTTTGTCATTGCAACCTGTAGTTGCATATGGGGGATCCTCTCTAATAAAAACGAAATGAAGAAAGAAACATATCCGAACTATTTTTTCCTCTCAGTTCTGCATTTGGATATCTTCTCTTTGACATTCCTCAGGAACCTCGCACTCCAGTTGAACAATATTGGTTCCAAACATTGTATGGTGTAAGAGATTTTGGATTTTGAAATAACATGAGTGCTAGTTCTCCCCACAAACTTGGGGATGTCGAATAGGACAGATCGAAGTGGTAAGTCTCTCACATCCTTTATCATGATCCTTCCACCCACCAATCTTGACCTTGGTATGTAGTATTCAACAATGTATGCCTCATTCGGTCTTGGAGTAGCTCGATGTCTGGAAAAAAGTATGGGTTCCCCTCTCCTCAAGATCCTCATCAGAAAATATATATTGTCCATCTCAATTTAAGGAATATGCGACCCTATTCGGAATTCTTTCTCAGTGTCATCCCATACACTAATCAAGTATTCAAGCAACAACACCTCTTTTCTCATGTTTTGAAGATTGAAATACTTAAGCAAGCCAAAATTGCATAAACTCTCCCTCATTTGAGGGTCTTGAAGAGAGATGATGTCATCGAACTCGTGTTCTTGTTATTTCCACTCAATCATGGCTAGCTATAAATGAAACCTACAAAAACATCAAATAATCATCATTAGCTAAACCCTCAATGAAAGAAATTGTCTATTTTTAGCCTAAAAATAAAAAACAAATTGAGTGTTGTGCCTAGCGCTCCCTCAAAGAAGACAATAGAGAGCTAGCACACCCTCAACGCTTTCACCAGGGCATTGAAATCACGATCACTACTCCCCTCGATGCCTTGAGGGAGCATCGATCCAGTTCGGCACTCTAGGGCTTCCCAAAAAGCCTAGAACAGCTAAACTAAAGGATAAAATGCAATTAAAAAGCATGAAAAAGAATGAGAAGGAGGAAACAACCAACCTGGTTGAGACAATTTTGAAAATGGTCACCCATAACTCCTGCAATCAACGCTCGAAAAATGCTCCAAAAGAGGTAAAAATCCAAAGAACCGAGGAGAATGGTAAAAATGAATTTCTAACCTAGTTTGATATTTGATATGTCCAATTATGTCATTTCTCCTTATTATAAAGTCTATTTTTGGTTTTCTTATTATTTTTTCCAGAAATTACTAATGTTTTGTGCCCAGAACAACTTGATTTTATAGGATTTTGAGCAGCATCTTCCAGTAACCTTGTGACGTGAATGAGCTTAGTACTTGTTCTTTCTCGTGGTCACAAATACATGATAATATAAACAAGTATAATTTTATCACTTTTTTGAACTCATAAAGGTTATATGAAAAAGGAACCCCTAGAGTCTCCTTTAAGCTCTTTTCAAACTCTCTAAACATGAAAACATTGTCGAGTGACCTTGCTTCCTTTCACACTCATTAAAAGGTTTGAAAGGGCATATTGTGAGTAATAGTTTATCTCTTTTTTGGACCTTAGAAACTAAAATTATGAAAAAGGACAACCCTGGAGTCATCTTTAAGTTCTTTTCAGACTCTATAAACATGAAAAACCACCAAGTTTTCCTTCTGTGGACTCACTAAACTACACATTGAAGGGCCCATCTGGGGACGAACCCTTACTTATTCCAATGATTTAAACAAAGGAGGAGGAACTTACCAAAGGTGATTTATATTGAGCATGTGTTATCCTCCTCGAGCTCGTTAAATTAAAAAGAGGTACTCATCTATCTAGATGGGGGGGGATTGAAGGAAGTGGGTCAAGTTTCTTGAAAACTTTTGTAAACATCTATTGCAGTTTCCCTTGAAAATGACACTTATTTTAATCTCCACGCTGAACACTTGGATAATCCACTAATCCTCTGCACTGAACCAATTCTATGATTCTTTCCACTCCTTTGAACCATCCAAAGAATGCCTCAACACCCATTGCATTATGTTTTGGTCCAAAATCCGTTTATGCTGCCAAGTCTCGTGTCATGCCTCAGTGTTCAAGGGAAGTATCCACCTCAAGAATCAACCATCTACAAAATTACCAGTTTCCATACCCATGTCAGTTTGTGTTCATATTCTATATCTTATCACTTTCCTGTGTCAGTTTCATGTCGATGATGGGGGATACATCAAGGCCCTCCATTGACGAGTCTTTTCCTGTCGACTTCAACACATCATCTAGGAATTAGACTTAGAAACCAATTAGTACCTTGGGACATTCATGTGTCAATGGTAGGCCTCCTCACTTTCAATAGTAGGTTTATAGCATTAACCTATGATAGGATGATTCCATGAATGTTCGACCTCAAATCATTTATTCACATTCACTGGATTGTACTAGGGTACCTTAGGAGTCATTGACATCACTGGTGATTTCCCTCGCACTTGTTAATGATTTACCTCAATGATGGATAATCAAGTGATTTCTACCATGTTTGACATCAAAACATTTATTCATCGAGATTGGGACAAATATGCTCAGTTGAGCATTCATTCTGATATTTTCTTTTCCAGGCTGCGAAGGAAGTCATTTGAGCATGCTAATCAGTATGTTGTCACATACTTCCACGTTGTATTGGTATGTGGCTATGTTTATCATCTCTTAGCTCCACTGTATGGATCAGTTCATTTCAAAGAAGTATGGATCCACATTGTATCTTTGGTGGGTATACCCTTAGTCAATATCATCATGGATCCGCAGTGTATTTATTGGTAGCCATACTTTGAGTCATTTTTAGCCCGAGCATAGGTATGCTTTCCTTGGGAATGGAACGCATATTAACATTGTTTGATGGTTGTTTGCAACTTCTACTAGGTTCCCCGACTCCATACCCTTGCTTCAAAGAATCTACAAAGTGTTTCGACCATCATCTTTCATTTTCTGACTTCACACTTTGGGGGGAAATCTATTACACGTCAAAATTCCTCACTTCAATAATGTCATTCTCATTGTCGTAAGTGTCTCACTTTTTTCGCAAGTGTCATAAGTGTCACATTCTCATCACGTAAGTGTCACATCATGAATGAAAGCATGAGAACACTTGATACAACCCCTAGAACATGTTATAATAAGAAGCCCATCATTTGACAGTCAGAACAAAGTGTTTTTCTATGAGAATTGGTCATCTTGGAAACTTTTAGAAGATCAACGCTCCCCTGCTCATATGAAAGGAGTGCTAGCGCTCCTTGTATATCTAGCAGGAGGCGTTGTAGAACTATGTTTCCTATTGTAAGGGAGCGTCAAGTTGGTTGAGAAAATATGGGAAGAAATCCCCTTTTTCTCTAAGGACAACTATGGATGGATCGAGTTGGTTTGGCTCGAATCTAACCATTAGGCTGCATCTAAGGGAGATATCACAATTGATGTATTCATATCCTCAACTAATCCCAAATATAACCAAGGTGCTTGAGCCTCTCAAAGCCTATAAATGGAGGCATTCTCATGGTGAATAAGGAGGAGAAATTATCAGCAAAACATTGTTATTTTGATCGTGGATATTTTGATCAAGGGGTTGGATAAGGAGGACTTGGGGAGGTTGTTGAAACATCATTTGAAGATTGTAAGTGTCTCTTTAAATTTATCATTAATATACTTGGCCTATTTCCTTCTAGTATGTGTTTACATGCACTTGTCTATGCTTGTTTTAATCTTTCATAGATAAAGTGATTTTGTCTAATCCATTAGAGTAGGAGATAGTTGTTTGTCTCCTATGATCCATTGCAGGTATTGTTCGGAACTTGTGTATTGGATCAGCATGGACAAAATTTGAAATTGAGGTACATAATACTATCCCTCCTCTCTTTTTCAATGGGCATAATTAATCTATAGGAATGGTAGTGTCTAAATGTAGTTTTTTGTCTTGGTAGAGGGGTATGTAATACAAGGGAAGATTCACATGTCCACAGGGGAATTATTCTATAACAGTGACAGAGGAACGAGATGATGGATACTTTTTCATAAATCATTCGATGACTACCAATAGGTGATGCATCTTCCTCGAGCGGAAGCGTCGCCTCCTTCAAGGTACAAATCAATTTTGATATTCTTATATTTGAAGGTCAAATATATGTGGATGTTGTAGACAAATGGTTAAACCTTCTAGAAGTATATTTTTCTATCCATAACTTTTTCAATAGAGAAAAGATTACATTTGCGCTCCTTAAGGTCATCCCCCATGTCAAAGATTGGTGGGAGACTTTTTGTGAGCAAAAGGAAATAGAGGAATCTACATTATTTGTAGTCACACCCACTTGGGGTTCCTTCAGAAATGTTATTAAGGAACTATATTACCCTATTGGAAGTTATGATGACTTATATACAAGATGGACCACATTGTGGCAGGAAAGGGACCAAAAAGTGATAGATTTCACCAATTCCTTCCATACCTTGTGCACCAAGCTGGGTATCAAAGAATTTGAGCGACATTTGGTGCTCAAGTACCGCGACAGTATGCATAGATACATCCAGAAATAAATGGATTTTCTAGACATCTCTTCCTTCGGAATGGCCTACCGATATGATGTCAAAATCGATCAAAATATTAAACAAAAGACACGATCGTTTGTTCTACAAACCCCTCACAGAAGAAGCAAGGAAAAGTTGGCCCTAACTCGCAGAATAAAGGACATAGCAAGGATGGACACCCTCAAGAAAACTAGTCTAGGACACAAGAAAAGAAGCACAATGGGAAGACAAAGAAAGACACTAGGAAATGGTGTGAGTTCCATAAGAGCCCCTGGCATAACACCATTGAGTTCCACTCAAAGAAGTCATTGGAGGTTGAGGTGAAATCCTCTGAATCAGATGTGGGTTTCGACTCTGAGTCAAAACCAGAAAAAGGGAGACGAATCATTGATACAGAACCCAGTGCCATAGTTTTTACCACTAAGGTTCAGCTCGATGAACCTGATGAACTAGAGGAATTTGAGTGCTTATTTCATTCATAGTTGTGGGTGAAGGGTACTTTGTTGCACTTCATCGTTGATAGCGGTAGCCAAAAGAACCTCATCTTAGCAGAGGTCATTAAGATTTTTTATTTTCTCACAACACCACACCCATATTCGTACACCATCGAATGGCTCTACCAAGGGAGAGATATTTGCATCATCCAACAGTGTCGCCTACCCTATGGAATAAAGGCCTTCAAAGATGAGGTATTGTGTGATGTCGTACCCCTTGAAGTTTTTGATGTTATTTTGGTCCAACCTTATTTATGGAAACCTCATGTTGTATATGAGTCTAGGACCCATAGTTTTATTATTACTTTGGACATGAAATTGTACAGGATACCCAAGGTAGTCCCACTTACTATCATTTCCTTGATCTCTACCAAGCAATGCAGGAAGGTCATCTATCAGACCAGGAAGTTTGTATTATTTTTGATTCACACTCGAAGTGAGTGAAAGGTTGCAACCACATCCATGGCCTCTCTAGAAGGTCTCTCCACGCAGCAGAAGTAAGTGGATAAGATTTTGGAATAATACAAAGAAATATTCTCCTCACCCACTAGGGTACCTCTGCACTGTTAGGTCAAGAACTCAACCAATCTAAACCCCGGCACATCACTACCCAATGGGACAGTATATCACCACTCTCCATTAGAAAATGAGGAAATCAAGTGTCAGATCCAAGAGCTACTTGAAAGGGGGCACATCCGATCAACCTCATCACCTTGTACAAGTCCAATCATGCTTGTGCAGAAGAAAGATGGGACCTAATGAATCTGCATTGATTATCAGGCCCTAAATAAAATCATAGTTAGGAACGATTACCCAATTCCTTGAATTGACGATCTCCTTGACCAGCTCAAGAGGGGGAAATACTTCAGTAATATTGATCTGAAGTCTCGCTACCATCAGGTCCTAATAGAGCAGACCCATGTATGGAAGACCACCTTCAAGTCCAAAGAAGGTCTTCTTGAATGGATGGGCATGCCCTTTGGCTTGAAAAATGTTGTGGCAACTTTCATGAGGATGATGGATGATATCTTGCATCCTTTCACCAATTATTTTTGGGTGTTGTATCTGGATGACATCCTCATATTCAACAATATTTGGGAAGAACACTTGCAGTATATTCAGTAGGCTATGCACACTCTTCAACAACAGAAGCTATATGAAAATTTGGAAAAATGCTCCTTCGGCATGAACGAGGTCCAATACATAGGCTACATTGTTCATGAAAATGGGGTACATGTCGATCCATCCAAGATCCAAGTCATTCGTGATTGGCCAACCTCGACCACACTCACTGATCTTTGGATCTTCTTATGCCTTTCCAATTTCTATCGCAGCTTTGTGTTTGGATTCTCCCACATTGCATGGGCCCTTAGCCAAGTGACCAGGGGTGGTGGAAAGGAAAATTTTGTGTGGGGGAAGTCGCAACGGAAAGCATTCGATAATTTGAAGCAATGATTTTTCTCATCCTCGGTGCTCTCATTACCCCACCTACAACAACCTTTTGAGATTGAGACAGATGCTTCAGACTATGTTGTGGGAGAATTTCTCACTTAGAATGGACATCACGTGGCCTATCATAGTGATACACTATCAGATACCATCCATAAGTACCCCACTTACAACAAATAAATGTACTCCATTGTGAAATCCTACCACCAATGGAGGTATTACATTCTCGGGAAGGAGACAGTCATCCACACTGATCATAAGCCTCTTTGGTTCATGCAGACACAAGGTAAATTATAGAATGACCGCCATCATAAGTGCTCCACATACGTGGAGCAGTTTCATATCAACATCAAGTATAATGCATGGAGCACCAACCGCGTCATTGACTGCCTCAATTGACCTCTAGTTGCAACAGTAACCACGGTGCTACAGTCTTGTAGAAATGATACTTCTAGATGGACCCAACTCTATGTGAGTGATCACGTCTTCACCACTACCTACCATATGTTGGGCACAAAACATAGTTTTCACTAATTTCCATCTTCGGGATGGGTTTTTATGCCATCTGGTCCATATATTCATCCCATCAATTGAGCTACTAAAGTTGATTTGGGAATCTCACTATAGTTAGGTGGCAAGACACTTCAGCATAGAAAAGACAATGGCAGTGTTGGGACAAAACTTATGTTGGTTGAAACTTCGACAAGATGTCAGCAAGTATATCATGTCTTGCATGACCTATGTCATTCCAAACTGACCATTAAGAAACAAGGCATGTACACCCATTTTCCTACTCCTAACAGGCCCTGGAAATCCATCTCGATGGACTACATGTCGGGCCTTCATTCAACCAAGCAGGTAAATGACATTTTTTTTTGGTTGTTGGTCGATTTTCCAAGATGGCGACTCTGTCCACCTACAAGAAGAGAATCACAGCAGAGGCCACTACCGATATCTTCTTCAAATGAGTGTGGGTACATTTTGGGATACCACAAACCATCATCTCATATCAGAATAGTCATTTCCTCAGCACATTATGGTCAAGCCTCTGGTCACGGTTGGACACCAAGATCACCAAATCCATGGCCTTCCACCCCTAAATGGATGGCCAAACCGAGGTCGTCAACAGGATGATCATGAATATCTTTCACATGTAGAATTCCAAGCATCCGCGCACATCTAATGAGAGTCTTCCCTATGTTCAACATAGTTACAACAAATCCATAGATAGCTCAACCAAACATAACCCATTTCAGGTGGGTTTGGGATTTCAACCATTGGATCTCATGGATGTTGCACTACCCCTTGCATCCACATCATCCCATGCTCAAACTGAAGCTGACAAATCCACCTAGTTCTTTAAACGAATCCAACACATCTGCCAATAGGTTCAGTATATTTTGTAGAAGTCAAATGCCAAGTACAAGCAACTCCATGATCAACGTCAAGTGCCACACAAGTTTTAGGTGGGCGATAAAGTTTGGTTGCATTTGTAGAAAGACTTCCTTAGAGAACCCCATAGGAATATTCATCCACTTTTCTATGGAACTTACACCATCACCAAGGTTGTGGGTGACAATGATTTTCAGCTCAACATTTCCCCCTTCCTTGGCTTGCACCCAGTGTTTAATGTGGACCTCCTTCAATCATACTTTCCACCATTATTGGACACCTAAGAGATAGCAGAACAATTGACATTGAAAAATTTCAACCCTAACTGCATGGAACATGAATCCACTGATCATATTATGGACACACAGGTCAAGGGTACTCACCAACATAATCTTCATCTTTATCATGTTGTCAAAGATAGGCAGCTCCTACCCCAAGACAAGTGGCTCACCCGAGACCAAATTCAGCAGAAATTTCCTCATATGATGGGGGAACTCAATGTAATGGAGACCATCACTTCCTAATGGAGGAGGATTGGTCTAGGTGGATATCGGTGGCCACCGACCTCTTCCAACTGGCTCACATACAGTTTTCATATTGGCAGTTGTTTTTTAACTTTTTGGGTCCTAAACTTCTGGGGTCGTTTTGAGGCCCTAAACAATTTTTTTTGGGATCGCCATAGTCACATAGTGAACAGAGTTATAATGTGACAAAAAAATGTGTAGTACTCAGATACACCTTTCCAATGGGATATCATGCACCTAAAACATAGATCATATGCAAAAGTTACGACCCCGGGAGTTGATGTACCAACTTACCCCATCGGGGACCCCATGACTTTTGGCGCTTCATCTCCTATGGTTAGGATTTTGGATGTCTAGGGTTTTCTTATCACTTCTTGATGCTAAAAATTTCTAGAGGCCTCATTGTAATGTGCTCAAGAAAATGCACTTAGTTTCCACGTCTCTTCTTAGAGATTAGCTACCACCATTCAAGCAAGATTGTTTAATTCTGCATTTTACAGTTTCAACAGATTTCGTTATTGAATAGAAGTTAAGTTTCATTGTATCTATGTTATTTTTCTGTGTATATATATGTTAATGTTATAGATATGTGTTTCATTTCATTTCGCTCCTAAATCTGGATCATATGTACAAGAAAATCAAGTGAATTGGTCGAACTTGTTGGACACCACCCAATTCAGCTACAACCTACAAAAGATTTCAACAATGGGCTACATTCCATTCAAGTTGATGAATGGAAAACAACCCATGAATCCTCATTTTGTGACATATGGATACGATGGAATGAATCCATAAACTGTGGGATTTTTGAAGAGTTGGCAAGATCGGTTAGAGATAGCTTGCACACACTTGACTAATCCAGTATAAAAAATGAAGCAGTGGAAAGATCGTAATAGGCGCGACACAAAATTACAAGTAGGGGAGTTTGTCTTCCTTAATATTAGTATAGATCAATTCCCACCACCCAAAGGGATGGCTCCATATCTTGTGTAGAGTTATGAGGGACCATTCAAAGTCCTTGAGAAGATTGGCAATGTCACCTATATATTGGACTTGTTGTTCCACATGTGACATATTCATCATGTCTTCCATATTAGCCAATTGAATTCATGTTGAAGGGACCCAGATGACCCAAGTCGATTTGAGCCATCCAAAGCATCTACAATGGTTGTAGAAAATCCAAAGTTGGAGGTAGAGACTATTTTGGCACATCTCATCTTGGGATGTGATAGAGGTCAAGTGCACAAGTACTTTGTCCATTGGAAGGAAAAACCCCATGAAGAAGAAACTTGGGAGAGATATGAGTCCTTGTGGAAATATGAGGACATGAATCGATATTTTGACAGAGGTCACTATGTATTGAAAGTACAAAATAAGTTTCCAAGACAACAACAACTCTAGCGGGGGAGGATGTAAGGCCTCCCATGACACCCACCGATTGGACGTGCTCCCTTGGTGGATTTGAAGAAAATTTGGGTAGATACAACGAGGAGGATCTGATAGGTTGGACAAGTACTTTTCTTATAGGTGTAGGTAGGATCACCTTGGGTGAACGATGGTGACATGTGCACTGTGGACCCAAGGGGGACCACACCTCACTTTCCTTATGACCGAGGATGTACACTTGGATTATGTTTGGTCAAGGATTGGGTGACTTGGGCTTATTCCCAAGGAGTAGACTTGCCTTCCCTTGGAAACATGGTCTCATTGGAGAGGTTGGACAACCCCATCAATACACCCACGGAGAGTCACGTCAACCATCACAAGGAAGAACACAAGGAAAGGGGTGCATGCCCAAGGATGGGGCACACCAGTTTGAAAGGTTGTTAAGGTTCATGAGCACACAAGTTCATAGGTGCACCGATCCATGAAAGGGCTTGTCGAACCATTTGGGCACGTCGATCCACGAAGGTGTGAAACACCCAAATGATGTAATGATTTCTGAATGGAGACGATTTGGGTCCATATAATATCACAAGGTAGATGAACCAAGAAGGAAAAAGAAAGCAAGGACATAAGGCATGAGGCATAGTGTTGGTGCATGCGCGCGGTAAGGTTCAAGACCCTGGGTTCAAGTTAATTCGTCCAACAAAAACCTACAGATACCGACCCTTTTGGCATCACTTGCAAGGAGGAAAAGTCTCACCTAAGGTATCTTTATGGGGACTGCAGGAACTAATATTTTACAACAAAGAGAGAACAAAGGGATACACACTCTATCATATCTAACTAACCTTCTCGCGCACTAAATCCTAATTGATCTGACCTCGTTACTTACTTATTCATGCATATCATTCTATATTCTCACCATTTAACAGTTAAACATACATTTAATGTTATTGTGGATGGATATTTCAACATCATCATTAAAGATAAGCATTCATCATAGTAAAATCAAATATCAACATCATACATAGATGAATTAATAGATTACAAACATGAATAACCATTCCACATAATAATTCGACACTGAGTTACCGTGGTTCACCCCCTCCTAGGCTACGTCCAAAAATATTTGCTTCCTTATTATAGTTAAGGTATTATGATGCGCTTTGCGCTACAATAGATGTTCATCATAGCTTCCATTGTTTACATTCATGGTGTTGAATTTTAATTCTTAGCTCCAGCACATGTCTTTTATTTCAATTTAGCATGTACTTGAGCCATAAACAATGCAGCAATACCATATACAATAGTTGCAGAAACCAAGATCACAAGAAGAATAACCATGCACAATAACACAAGACGTTATCCTGGGAAAACCCTTCTCAATCAATTGAAAAACCCAAAAATCCTTTTCTATAGAGTCAAGAGAAAATACCCCACACCATAAACCCTAGAGCACACAAGAGGGTGCTTCTATGACCTTGAAACTTGCACCTAAGAGAAGTGCGCACTTCAGCCGTACAAGTAGCTTGAGAGAATGTTACAATGAAGTGTGAGAGATTGATCCACAATGGGGATCTACTTTCTTATTTATACAAGACCTAACACAACAATAGGTGTGTCTATTGGCACAATAGGGCTGACTTGTACTACTCAAAAATATGATTAATATTTGACACAATATTAATTTTCTTTACATGGTGGGGCCGACTTGTACCCTTTTCAACACAAATTAGGGTTTACACAATAATATTACTCTTAGACAATATAGCAAGGGTCTCTCACATCCTCTAGTACTCAGCCACTAGGGACACGTCCACTTATGCTCAGCCATAGGGATGTTACTCTCAACAGATCAACTCAACTAAGTCCATACGAGTACCATCTAGAGAGCCATTTCAAGTCGACTCAACTAAGTCCATAGGAGTCTGACAAGAGACCATATCAAGTTGTCTCAACTCAGTCCAGAGGATTATGACACACCCATCACATGGGCTCTCTCATAGATCGTCTCAAATCATTCAAGAGGAGAATGACCTGGAGAATGTCTCATGAAGCTGCAATCAACAACACATGGACTATTTACACGGAATATCCTACAATCACAACAATTACTCTCTACTCTTTGTTGTCACAACAGGTGCTTTTACCTCTAAAATTCTTCTCGAATTCTTTCAAATCTCTATTTTCTTCCCTTTTACCTCGGTTTTTCTTGCCATCTCATAATGAGTTGTCTCCCACTCATTCTCGGCTAGTGACAACTCATTCTGAGCTAGATACATCTCATCCTCAATTGGTTTTCCCAGATTTTACGGGACCTTGTTCCTTCATGTCCCCCATCTTCTTCTCTTTCTTATCTCTTCCTTCTTGATATTCTTGATCTTGCGCCTTTTCTCTACATGTCACTTCTTCTCATTGTTGTCTACCCAACCTGTCTTCCCAACAGGTCCCCAACACTCACAGGTGGTTTGTCCCGAGCCACTTAGGCCTGTTGTGTCATGCTCTTCCATTCCTCAATGACTCTCTGGAGGATTTCCTTTGTTACCTGCACTACGGCTATGGTTTTTGTAGATTCTAACCTTGTACAATATATACTAAAAAAAAATATTCATAAAAAGAACAGAAACAATACAATGGAAAATACAAACATTACAAAGATATTTTTCCCCTGGAAACCCAAACCTGAAAAACCAACATATTCTATATTCATTCATATGTAATACATTGTTTACAATACAATATACATATAGGATCCAACGGAATCCAAAACCCTACCCCAATGACCTGGATTAGTCCAAAACCCTAATTCCTTAACTGGAAATAGAAAACCATCGACAAAACCCTTGTGCCGAAAAACCACCAAGGCAGGTGACATGCTTCTTTAGGAAGAAAAAAAAATTCCGTGGGTGTTGCCCCCAAACCCTCGCATGGGGGGCTTCACCCCCCTGCACCCCCCTGTGCGCCCAACGCATACACTCAAACACTACTACTCGTGCAAAGAACATAACACATACCCAACAATTTTGACATCCTTGTTCACAATTTCATATGTTTTCTGCATTGTCAAGATCTTTAATTTGGCCTCGGTGTCTTGCATTGCTAATGTCGTGTTGGCTTTCGCAGTAGCTAGTTCTTATAGTACCTCGAGTGCCTCGTCCTCTCATGATTGCAACTCTTGTGCGATATTCCATTGTTCTTCTTTCAGTGATTCCATTGTAAGTTGCAGTTTCCTGTTAGCCAACAATGTTTTTATCCTTTTAGTTGGTGGGAGGGTATTTTCACGCTCTGTGGCCTGAATCACTTGTTTCCGCACAACACTTGTTTTCTCATCTATTTCTTGTAGCTCTAGTGTGTTTGTCATATCTATCCACATGAGTGTTCCTTCTTTGCATATATTTATACACTCCTATTATAAGATTTTAATCTACGCAATCGTTGTCTGCACAATCCTTTCCCTTTGCACTCTTGCTTCCGATGGTGTCCCTAGTGTTTTTCTCACTTCCAATGTTGTGATATTCTTACGAAGGCTTTGGATAGCCTTGCTAATATTTCCTACTTGTTCTTCTATTCTAGATTCTACCACCATTGGTACTTCTGGTACTTCTTTGTATAACTGATGTATTGTTGCTTAAAATTTCTTCGCCAATTTTTCGGCTTCCTCCTTTTCCTTCCTTATTTCTGCATCCTTTTCCCCTGCTTCGTTATTTTCCTGTGTGACTTTCTCTACTTTCTCTTCGGATTCAATATTTTCTTGTGTGGCTTGCTTGGAATTCTCTTCTGCTTCAAGCTTCTCCTTCTTATCTTCCTTTTTCTCATTGTTGGCTTTGTTTTTTTTTCCTTTTATGCGAGGTCTACTCGTTGTTTTACTGCACACTTTTCCTGTAGCGCAGTGTTGCATGTCTCTGTAGTTCTTCTTTCTCTTCCTCCAACTTTTCTAATTTTTTTTCTGCAGTATCTGCACAAAGGTTTAGTTCATGCGTAATCTGTGTTTGTAAGATATATAACACTTCGGTACTCATCTAGGATATGACTAAGTCCACGTGACTTAATCTGTACAACTTCTCTTGACTTTCGGGGTTGGGTAGCTCGACTATCCCTACTGGCACTTTGATCACTCTATGCAGTGTTATCGCCTGGACCAACCCTACAGCCTGTGTGACTTATGTCAAACCTATTTGACGTGCGTTGAGTCCTTGCATAGGTGTTAATTGCATTGTCTCCAGGATCTTTTGGGTTATCCCTAGTTGTTCATGTATTACTTCATGTTTCTTGGTCAATCCCTCGAATACCTCTTCTTTTTTACCTATGTTGCATCCTATTACTTGTTGCAACCATCGTCCTTTGGAGTGCTACCATATGATCCAACATCACCTTATGGTGTGCTTCTTGCTTCTTAGCTTCTTTCTCCCAAATTTCCTCTGCAGTATCTTCCATTTGTTGGAAAATTCTTCACATGTCTCCTTTGATTAATACATAGAATGATGGTGGTGGACTTTGTGCCTTAGTTTTCTCATGCGTTCTCCTTGCTTGTTTTTCTCCCATGTCCTTTCTTTTCATGCATGTTGTGGGGGGTTTTGATGTGTCACGTATGACCCATGTTCCTATTGGTGATATTTTCCTTGTGTATCTCCTAAGTCTTCGGATTTGTCCTCTCATTCCTCCTCTTCGTCTGAAGGGTCTTCCCTATCTTTTGGGTTCGTTCTCTCCTCCTTCGAGGTCTGACCCTAGACATGGGTTCCTTTGTTCATCTCCTTGTACTATTTTGTAAGTTTCGGGCCCACTTCCTCTGTTGTCACCCTATATCTCATTTGCATCCATTGTTGTGTTAGGTCCTTTGTAGCGTGTAGATACATATGATGCATTTCAACTCTAAACCATGCAAGGCCTTTGTATGATGATAATGTTTTTATTAGAATGCACAGTGTGTGTGTCACTATCCACATGATATAGTCTAAGTAGGTAAAGAATACAATGGTTGTCTCGATTTGTCACCTCTTTAGTGTTGTGTGCCATAAGTGGGTATACCCTCGAGCTAAGATATGACTTCCTGATGTGCGCATGGACTGGTACTATGTTGGTTCTCGCCATCCGACTAGTGCAACCAGTATTAATAGACACACATAATAAAACTCAGTGCCCTTTTCCCGGGCCTCTCTGCAATCTTGTAAAAACGGGTTCCTAAGAAAATTGGCCCAGTTCATCTGGATCTCTTCTACACATTTCTCCACAGTGGAAATTACTATGGTCGGAACTTCGTCTTTGCAACATTTATACTGTATTTTTCATGCTAGTACTTGTGTTGCAAACCTTACCCATTTATTTTTGATTTTTTGGAAATCCAATCCCCTCTTTCCCCGTACTATGTCGGATTTTTCTTTCATTGCCTCTAGCAGTGCCCATTCTCCCGCCTTGGTGAACAACTTTCCTGGTTCTTCTCTTGTTTGGGGTAGTCCTGTAATTTTCACAATCAGCATGGCGTTAACCTCTACTGAGTTTTGAACCATATTTTACTGTCATGAACACAGTTGAGCGGTATTTTCACACATGCATTGATTTCTATACTTTGCCCAAAATGTGGGATGTCTAGCACGTTCAGTATTCCTGCACTGTCAAGCCTCAACACCCATTCCTATGGATGGATTACAATTTCTCTTGTTTCTTGGAATCTCATGGTGCATAAGTATTGGCCCTTGTGAACTCTGGGAACTTTTGTGCATTTGTAATGTCATTATCCATATACTTTAGGTTGGCAATTTTTCCCAGTAACTCTTTGTCCCTACTCACACCAGTGGAGACTGGTGCCTCTAGAAGTGAATAATTTGCATTCACTTAAATTTGGACATGTGGTTCATATCTATTTTGTGGTGGTAGGTAGTCTCTGTGAAAGTTTTCTTGTGGTGCTAGAGTTGGGACTCCAACCACTTCTTTGACCTCTGGTATTTCCATTGGTTTCTTTACTTGTTTCCTTGTTGCTGCCGACGACCCTCCCAATTTTGGTGGTGTCATTTATTATATGTGAATGGGCATGGGCTTTGTGCAGTCCCTCCTTTTGGTCACCTATCATTCAACTCTAGTTATCTTAGCTCTTTTTCACCCAGTTTTTCCTTGTCCCTTCTCTATCTTCTGTTCTTGCATGCAACAATAGTGGCCCTTCTTTGACTTAATGTTGTTCTTATGATTTTGCGCCAATTGGGTATGTCTCCTCCAACCTTAATTTTCATTCCCAGTCTTCCATTAGTATTCCATACGGTTGTATTAATGTAGTTTCTCTTACTGACTTCGTCCTAAAATCCTGGCCCATCTTGCTAATCTGTCTTGATTTTCGATGGTTGTTGTCATTTATGGCCCAACTGTGGCTTTATGACTTGTCATTACTTCTAACCATCGGTGTTTTCCTTTTTATCTTTTTAATGGTCATGTCTGTGATGGACTATGGGGAAAAATATTCCATCACTCTTCCTCCGAGAAAACCTTAGTACCCATTCCATTAAGCCCCTCTGCCACTCAGACAAAGCTCCTCTTTGGCATCCTTCGGGTGCCCCTACTCCATGACACCTCGTTAATTTTCACCTCGAGCCTTCCCTTGGTCATGCATAACTTCTTGACCTCCTTACCGGCCTTTGAGGGTTTTTCTTAAAAGTGCAGCCCCGGGGGTGCTTGTGATGATTGATGTTATATACTTATGTGCTTGCTTGCATGTGATAGGTTTATATGCGTTATACCTTACTGTCGAGCCTTCCTTTTGTCGTGATCTTTGCTCATGTTCATATTTGATCATCCTATAGCGTTTATGAAGAGCTTGGTTTCTTTGTTCTTGTTTCCTCCAACATCGTCATCCCATTCGTTGAGATTTTTTTCTTGGCAGTTGCGCCACGTATGAAATTTCACTCGGTAATTGTGCTCGTTTAGTGCATACTTTCCTAATTTTTCGTAATTCCATAGCTCTCTACAACATTTTTTTGTTGCCACCTTCGCTCTGAGTGGGTCATCTATGATCGTTCTCATATCTCAATGGCTATTGGCCCCTCTAGTGAATTTTCCCCTTTATACTAGCTACTAGTTGTGGTCATGGCCTTCACACGCTAGTCTGCAATCTTATCGTGTTATACTCCCCGTACAGGTTGTTATACTAGCGGATCGTTTGACATGTTATGGTGTGATTTTTTTAAGTGTGTGAATATTTTTTTGCGCCTTTGCTGATAACGAAATGTCGTCACCATGATTCTGCCATGCCCCGAGTAGTTCTTCCATTTCATGTTAACGATATTGGTCTTCCTTGATTCCTTCATCGTACGAGGTTGTTATGTGACCATTTAAGTTTGTTAGTTTCATCAAATTTTTACACGGATTTTCCATTTATGATGACTTGCCTTCCTCTTAACTTGTTTTGATGTGTCATGATTATATATCTCCCTTTTTTTTTACCATGTCGTTCGTCTTGCCTTGCGTAGGTATTCTATTTCTTCTTTCATTTTTCCTTGTTTTGTCTCCTTTTATCGTGGGCCTTCGTTATCTATTGGGCATGTCCTGTCCTACACCATCATGGGACTTGTCCTTATCCATATGTAGTTGTTTTTTCCTTCTTCTTCGTACTTCACAACTATCACACCGCATGGCAGGGTGTCATTACTACCGCCTCCTTGACCATTTTTGCGTCGGGTTTCCCTAGTTGGCGTAGTTTCCCCTACCTACGTAATTTCCATTTTCAGTCTTTCTATGAACAGTCTCTATTTTATTGGTCTAGCATCAATCTTAAGATGGATTCTCATATTTCCTAGCTCACCCGCTATTCCTTTCATTTCTGAGAAATTTCTTAGGAATAAGTCTTGGTACTCACACAGTAATTCAACTAATTTTTTTACAGTTTCCTCATCCCAGTAGTCTCCTATATGCGCCAACTTTAGATTTTCCTCTATTCCAATGTTGAATTTGCATGTCTTGACTGGCTACGCATATGTTGTAGATTACATCTCTGGGCCCTCTACTGGACATTCTCCCTTTGTTTCTTGTACTTGAACATTCAGGGAATCTTCATCCTCTTGATCCTCTTGCGTCACACTATAACATTCTAGTAATTTACTGACTGTAATAGAAACATTATGTGAACTGCATATCAATATTACTTATGTTGGTTATTTTTCGTTGCATATCGATCTTACTTCCCTCTCTTCTTCTTCGTTGAATAGTTTTTGTTTGATTTCCTAAAGTGTTGTATCTATTGAGGGTGACTTATGTTGAAATATAAATGTTTCTTTGATCCTTTGACTTATGTAACCCCACTATGATGTGTCTCTGCGCACTTCCATTTTTAAATACCAATTTTTCAGTATTTTTGTAAGAGTATGAATGAACTTGTGGGTCCATTCCTCCTTAGGAACTGTATTCCACTAGTTTTCGCACTACGCAATATTCTCTGTTGGGTTTCCTTCACCGGTATATTTTTGTGCCATGTCTCCCTCTTCGGTATTAAATATTATTTGGATTAGTCTCCTACATTGTTGTCAATATTCCATGGTGCCTTTGTGTGTCTCCCACCATCTTGCAGGGGTGGATTTCAGCACAATGTCTAGTGCTAGAAACCTTTGGTGTTCTTGTACTTGAGCCTCAAAATATTGTATGAATGTTGTTATATCCAAAAATCCATCATATTTGGGTAGGTTGCACAATTCTATTCCAATCCACCATAATGACTTGGTCGTGCGCACACATCCTCATGTTGAGACTTCATGCATCCTCTGTTGCCAGTTTTCCAGACCTACTTTTGAGTCTGATGTACATGAATTGATGCTCCTCCAACTTAGTGTGATGTCTATGGTAGGGTTAACATAATCATCCATCCTCACAGCCATGTTGTACAAGTGATCGATTTCATTGTCTCGAGTTGGTTCTATGCAACTCCTTCCTTCTTTTGGATCTAAGGGAACTGCAACTTTCAGATATCCTACTTCAAATATCATCTCACACATTTTTAAGTTGATAATTTCTTGGTTATCAAAGGCCAATTCCAGTCCCATTAATTCTATATATGGTTGATTATCGTCACAATATTGATAACTTCGAATTTTGCTACGTTGCACACTCCATCTATGTTCACTGGTATTCCTATTGGTCTGCCAATATGTACTATCTTGTATTGATTTGCTAGTCTCAACTAGATGGGTGACCACGCTAAATTCAATTTCCCCATCATCTCCCATGTCTTCTTAGGTAGCACGTTCACATCAAACCCTAAGTCTAAGATCACATTGTCGATGTTGTATTCTCCAATATGCGCACTGAACCTAAATTATTTGTTGGTTCTTTTCTTGTGTAGTAATTGGTTCACTACTTTATTTTTAGTAGGGATTGTCTTCCCTTGAGCGTAGTGATTCATCATCGAGAATAATTTATGCAATTCCTTTTCATCTTCGACCAATTCTAGGCAACTTTGCAAAAAAAAATCTAAGTTGCTTATCTTCTCCAATGATCCTTTGGTCATGACCTCGTCCTCAATGGGAGGAATATTCCCCATAGGTGGTGTAGTTGATGTGGACATTGTCTAGACCTATCGCAAGACTTATTTATTTTCTTGTTTATACATCTCCTTCTCTTCCTATGGGTCAAATGCTCATGTAGGTGCTTCTGATTTATTTACCCAATGCTCATATTGTTTCCCTCCATTGTTTGCATCTCTCCATGTTTTGGTTTCTCCACGTGTAACGACCATGAGTTTGGGTCCTTCATCCCTTATATCAATGGAGATCTTCTGAATATTTGGGTTTTGATTTTTATTCCCTCTGGCCTACCATTTTTCCAACAGTTGTGGGCATTCCTTTGTTGCATGTTCTAAGTCCCGACAATAAGTCTAGGTTGTGCAGGGATTTTTGCAATCTTTCTCTAAGTGTCCTGGATGGTTACAGTTATAGCATACTATGGGGCCTCTTCCTCCTTTCCCAAAGTTTGTTCGACCTCGCCTCCTACCGAATCCTCCTCGATTTCCTTGATTAAATCCTCTTGGAGTATTATACTTCCCTCCTCCTTATGTCGTAGCATTCTCCTTCTGAATTATGTACATGTCTGTCATGCTCTCCCTCATTATATCAAATGCACGAAAATCTTTGTCCTCATGCCCCACTGATTTGAAAAAGCTACAGAATAATCTTCTTGGGGTATGTTGATATTTTTGTAATAGTTGGCACTCATGGGGGTTATGTCCCCACTTCTTGCATATCTCACAGTGTCCTCCTACTAGTAGCGGGTTTGGTGCTCCATCTACTAAGTATTGCGTAAATGATGGACACTCATTTTTGTGGTGACCTTTAGTCCTGCATTTGGTGCACCATATTTGTTATCTTTTCTCTTTCCCTTTTGTAATTTCTTCCAACGGAATTGTTAATGCAACCAATTGGTTATGTATATGCACCATTCCATTGTTGTCTATGATCAGAGAGGCTTCCAGTTTTATAGCAATTTCCAATGCTTCAAAATACACCATAACCTTTTTTTGTATTAACAGACTGCGGATGTGAGGTAACAAGCCTGCAATGAACCACTCTCTATTTTATTGATAGGGTATTTGAAATTTTAACCTTCCATCATATCTTTGAACCTTTGATCAAACTCCCATATGGACTCATTATGTACCTTTTTTATATCTTTGAGCTCAGTAATGTATTGTGACTCAAACTTTGGCTTCTTAAATTCTTTTAACAATGCTTGTGTAATCTCTAATAAGATTCTTATCTAGCTTGGTATTGTAGTACTTTGGAGCTTCATGTACCAAACTAGTGCACGTCTTCTAAAATTTGTTGCCAATTGCATGATCATTGTGCCATCATCGTGGACATCCTTTGCAGTCCAGATGGTCTCACATATAAACAGGTGTTGTTATGGATCCTCATATCCAATTCCTTTAAACTCTGGTAATCTGATTGTATTGTCTACTCATGCCATATTTTTTTGTATAGGACCCCTTTCTGATGATGTTTGTTGAGTCTGAATTCTTGTATCACTACCACTCCTATGGCCACCACCACTTCTCTGTCTATTGCTACTCTGAATTCCTTTACTGACTATAAGTTCTCTAGAAAGATGTTTGAATGTTGTTTTAGATTCAGGTGGCATCTAGGAGCTTGTTGTTTCGAACCAGGACTCGGCTCGGGAAGGAATTGATGGTCATTCTATGACTAGAATGAATTGGATATCTTCCTCTAAGGTGGTTCAGTCTAAGGTGTATGCACAACTAGGGAACACCATGGGCTAAGGCAAGAAGGTGTGATGGACAAGTCATGGTGTAATGAATCTGTGAAGTCTTGACAGTTATATTGTATGGAGCAAGTCGTGAGACTCTTCCCATATTTGTAATAGGGAAAATAAATCCCTTTATGCATTGTATTGTATTGTATTAAGTATGTTTCACAATACAATAAACCAATTCGGGTGTTACGCACCATCGACACTATATTTGTGTTGCACATGTTTGTTCAATGTATGCTAGAATGACTAAGTTTTAAGAATGTTAAAAAAAATTCTAAGGATACAAGTGAGTTTCACAGAGTAGGAGTGTGACTCGTATGTATCCTGGAACAGAGTATGGGAATTCTTTAGGTGAAGAGGCATAGTCCAGGTGAAGTATACTTGGTTGAGTTAAGCTGCCAAGTGAGAATTGTCGCGGCATTGCACTTCCACGAGATGTCGAGGTTGGACTCAGGCATGACTCTTAGGGGTGTGACATGAAGGAAGACCCCAATACTTCACTATATTTCTGAAAAACAACTTCACAACTTCTTCTTCACTTCAAGGAATCTTCACCACAATGAAGACAACATGCTTGGAGAATCAATCCACCATGACCAAAATCCCATTGTATCCCTATGCCATCGGACACTGTGTGATGAAGTCCATCGAGACACTCATCCGCCGTCTCTTTGGAATTTGTAAAGGATGCAACTGTCCTTCTCTCAATCCAGTGTCCATCGTATCCTACTAACATACAAGGAAAGTGTGAATGTACTCATCCACATCTTGTTTCATCTGCTCCCAAAAGTATCCTCTCTCTGACAACGCCAAAGTCCTATGTTATCCCGAGTAGGAATCCTAAGGTGAGTCATGAAATTCCTTCATGAGTTCCCTCTTGAGGTTATATGACTTAGGAACATAGATTTATTCCCCAAAATACAATGGTTCATTTCATAGCCAAAACTTTCATGTTTTACCATCCTTCACTTGCTTCATGATGGTATTCACTATGTGATCATTCTCTAACCCTTCCTTGATCTTTTCTTGAAATTATTCTAATACATGAATCTCACTTCCCCCTGACGTAGGAAACTCGTCCTCCTCCTCCAAGACTGTGAGTTATGCCTTTCTGCTCCAGGAATCCATAACAACATTGATTCTTCCTGGCCTATACTCAATGGTCATGTCAAACTTTGTGAGGAAGTCCTACCATCTTGCCTGCTTGGGTGAAAACTTCAGTTCCATCACAGAGTAACTCGTTGCAACACTGTTTGTCTTCACAAGAAACGACATGCCCAACAAGTAGTGTCTCCAAGTATGCAAACAATGTACCACAACACTCATCTCCTTCTCATGAACATGGTACCTCTATTCACAATATTGGAGCTTTCTTCTCTCAAAGGCAATTAGATGTCCCTCCTGCATCAAAACTTCTCCAATGGAAAAGTATGATGCATCTATCTGCACTTTGAAATATTTCTCAAAGTCTAGTAGCTTGAACATAGGGGCGGTGACAATTCTATGTTTTATCTCCCTAAATGTAGACTTGCACCTCTCTATTCATTTCCATGCTTTCTCCTTCTTCAACAAGTTAGTCAATGGTGAAGCAATCTTGGAGTATCCCTTTACAAACTTGAAATAGTAGTTGGCTAGTCCAAGGAAGACTCTCATGTTATGAACTATCTGTAGCACTTCCCAATATTTGATTTCCTTGACCTTCACAGTGTCCATGTGAATGCATCCTTGGCCAATCCAATGCCCCAAGAATAGTATCTCAATTTTCCCAAAAACACACTTATAATTTTTCAAGAATAATTGGTTATGTCGTAGCGCATCAAAGACCTGTGCCAAATGATTCTTATGTTCTTCCATACTCTCATTGTACACCATGATGTCATGCAAATAAGACACAAGAAACTTGTCCAAAAATGGTCACAACACGTCATTCATCAATGTGCAAAAGGATGCAAGGACGTTGCACAATCCAAAAGGCATCACTAGAAACTCATAGCTCCTATACCTCGTCACTATGGTTGTCTTTGCCTCATCCCCATCTGCAATTTTCACCCGATAATATCCATGTCGTAAGTCAAGATTTGAAAATACTTTGGCCTTAGCCAACTTGTCAAAGTAATCTGTGGCTAGAGGTAGTAGGTATCAATTCTTCACAGAATGTTTGTTCAAAGCCCTGTAATCCAAACACATCCTCAACTGTGAAGTGTCCTTCTTTTGAAAGAGAATTAGGGTGCCATATGGTGACCTGGATGGATGAATGAAACCTGCATCAATAAATTCTATTAACCACCACTTCAACTCTTCCAACTAAGGTCCATACAATTTGTAAGGAGCTATTGATGGTGGTTTCAGTCCTAGCTCTAGCTCTATACGATTATCAACAATGCATCTTAGTGGGAGAAATTTTGGAAACTCATATGATATTATGTCTACAAAGTCACCCAACAAGTCAATGAGCTCAAGTGGAATAGGTTTCCCCATTCCATCCTCTTAAACTTCCTAAACAACTATTGCGTAAATCTATGATCCTTTCCACCTTGCTACTCTCTTCATACTCAATGCAAACAAAAACACAAGCTACACCTTTCCACTATACTTCCTTGTGGTTTTGCGCACAACCCAAGCCTTCTATTCACCAAGTATAGCCATCTTGTTTCCTCATGCTTCCTCCTAAGGAACTCTTTCCCAAGGATCACCTCAAAGTCATCCATAGGTATCACTATGAAATTATCCCAACCTTCCCAGTTGTCAATTCAAATGTGAATCGAGGAGGCTACTCTAGCTGCTACCTATTCCTTAGAGTTTACTTCCTTCACCACAACTCTGCAAAAAGAAGCTTGAAGTCCTAGTTCTTTCATAACTTTTGTCTTTAGAAAATTGTGCGAGGCCCCTGAGTCAACCATGGCTTGTATTGTTCTTCCATTGATAACCATATCGACAAAACACAACTGATGGTATTGAATTCATAGTTTCCCACCCAAGGCACCTAATGCACCAATCCTTCACAACTTGCTACAAACTGAGCATTGCCACTCTTTCTGCATTAAGTGAAAAAGACAAACAAAATCACAATACAACATAACTGCATTATACCAATCTTTCGCAAATGGTGTGGGACCGCCCCTTAGTCCACCTCTTGGTTCCAAGGTGTGTCGTCGCAATTCCCTGTAAATATTGGTTTGTTGCTCCAACAAAGTCTCATTTTCCTTGGGTCACGGAGGGGAACTTGACTCATCCTTCTTTCAGTCATCTACATCATGCCTCTGTTGTACAACTTCACCTATCTCTATTCAAGGAGTCGCACCACTCTGAGTTGTCCCTCCCTGGGACTATGAAAAGCCTGTCATATTGTGTGTTTTGTCTTCACAATACTCTTTGTCACGAGACTTGTGAAATTGCTCTAATACCATTTGTCAATCCCCCAAGAGTCCTACCCAAGTCCAACCTCGACATCTCATGGATGTGCGGCACCGCAACAGTTCTCACTTGGCAGCTTGGCTCAACCAAGGATACTTTACCCGGACTACACCTCTACTCTATTCTAGGCTACGGGCAAGTCAAAATCCTACTCTGTGAAACTCACTTGTATACTTACACAATTTGTTAACATTCTTAACACTTAGTCATTCTGGCATACAATGAACAAACATGCGAAAAACAAGAGATAGTGCGAGCGATACCAGTGGAGCCTAACACCCAACTTGGTTTATTATATTGCAAAACAGATTCAATGCAATACATGTAGAGAGGGCTCTACTATCCTAGTTACAAACATGGTCAGCGTCTCACGAATCACCCCATACAACATAATTGTCCATACTTCACAAATTTTTCACACCAAGACTCATATGTTGCACCTTATGCCTTAGCTTGCGGCACACCCGAGTTGTGCATCCACCTCAGACCGGACCACTCTATGTCTCATGCCTTGAGCCCTTGCTTGTTTTTTGTTCATCTGCCTCACGCCCTTATATGGACTCCAACCATCTTTTTCATGAATTGTCGCATCCTTTGGGTGTCATGCCCCTTCGCAAAACGATGCGCCCATTGAAATGATGCACCCCTTTGTAGACTGATGCGCCTATGAATATGTGCGCTCGTGAACCCTCA
>ML788150.1:901747-913592 GCA_009831015.1 Picea engelmannii | reverse complement strand
AAAAAAAAAAAAAAATGGCGTTTATTTCCATCATATATTGTATTTTGTATTTTCAAAGGTGTATAGATAACACTAACATGGCATTTATTTCCATCCTATACTCTATTTCTTTGAAAGTGTATCCAAAACGTTAAGGTAAAAGAATCTTTATGACATTTTCGTTAAATTTATCATTATGAGATATTCTTTATGATAACAATTTGTTTTCCTTGGATTGTTATGGTGTTCGTGCGATGAAACATATATTTAAGTTTACCACATTTTCACATTATAAACGTTTCATATTATACAACGTTTTTTTCATTCCATAAAACATACGTCTATCACGTGTGTAATATGATCTTCTAGACGCTTCCAGTCATTCAATGCTGCCGCCATCATCACGTATTTGTCGATCATAGCTGTCCTTTCCTGCTGCCATTAGATGATGAGGATGTCATCGTCCCACTAATGGAATCAGCCTCGGCCCTCCTCGTTCCACGCATGATACAGACATTGTTGTCATCTTCCATGTGCAGCGGGACAGGAGCTTAACCCGATTGTAGGTTCGGGTGATCGGACGAACCAGCATCAACATCAAAGTGCTTTAATGGTGACATACAATTGAAACAAATCCATCTCTTTTCATAAAGCCATTTCTACTAATAAAACAATATGTGATTTGAAATAAATTTGTTTTTTTAATAATCTTTTAGATTTTAAATTTTAATATTTTGGTATTTCTAAATAAAATTTCCATTTTCGTTTCAATCATTTCTTTTTTATTTTGTTGGTTTCACTTGAGCTCAACAAATGCTTAACAAATAAATAAATAAAATTAAAAATATCCTAACAAAAGTTTTTAATTAAGGTAATGAATTATCAAAATTTTCATTTATTATTATTCCATTCAACATTAAACAAATGAAATTTTGAAAATGAAATATTTCCATCTCTCCACCTTATAACTCATTACTTCTTATATCTTCAAAGAAATTGATAGCTTTGATTTTTTAAGATATTTACTATAACTAATTCAAATGCATTTATCAATGCATCCCCATAAATTTTAACTCCTTAATATATCCACATACTAATTCTTAGCAAATAATAAATAAAAGATTAAGATTACCCCGACAAAAATCTTAGCAAATAATAAATAAAAAATTAAGATTACCCCAACAAAAGTTTAAGTACATCAATGAGTTATTAAATTGTGCATTTCTTATTGTTTCATTAAATAATGAAATTTTGAAAAGTTTAAGTACATCAATGAGTTATTAAATTGTGCATTTCTTATTGTTTCATTAAATAATGAAATTTTGAAATAAAATATTTCCACCTCTCTACTTTATAATGGGTTACCTTTTACATCTTCAAGGAAATTGCTAGCTTTGATCTTTATTGTAATTAGTTAAATTGCATTTATCAATATACTACATAAATTTACTCCTTAGAATTAGGTATTAAGTGAGTTGGTCATTGTAATGTATTATATAAATTTATTCTTTGGAACTAGGTACTAAATGAGTTGGTTATTGTAAGATTTAGTCTTCATTTAATAACTCATTGTTGCAATTAGTTGAATTGTATTTATCAATGTACTACATAAATTTACTCCTTAAAACCATATACTAAGTGAGTTGGTTATTGTGATGTATTACATAAATTTTTACTCCTTAGAACTAGGTACTAAGTGAGTTGGTCATTATAATGTATTACATAAATTTACTCCTTAGAACTAGGTACTAAGTGAGTTGGTCATTGTAAGATTTAATCTTCATTTAATAAATGATTGTAAATCAATGAGTTATTAAATTTTGCATTTCTTATTGTTTCATTGAATAATGAAATTTTGAAATAAAATATACAGCCTCAGTGAGCCTAATGGTTAAGAACATGTGTTTCCTCTTAAAAGATCACAAATAATAATAATAATAATAGTAATAATCATTATTATTATTATTATTATTATTATTATTATTATTTCCACTTTTCTACTTTAAAATTGGTTACCTTCTACATCTTCAAGAAAATTGCCAGATGTAATCTTTATTATAATTAGTTGAATTGCATTTATCAATGTACTACATAAATTAACTCCTTAGAATTAAATACTAAGTAAGTTGGTCATTGTAAGATTTAGTCTTCATCTAATCCTTGGTTCAAATCCTATGGGTGTCTTGTGACATTTCAACCCTCACTTAATAATATTAAATGTTAAACTCAACTAAAGGTTTTTTAATACAAATTGTTTTATTTGTGTTACAACTTATATGTAAACTTTTGTTTTATATACATTTAAAAGTTAGGAAAGTTTTTTTTAATACAAATTGTTTTATTTGTGTTACAACTTATATGTAAACTTTTGTTTTATATACATTTAAAAGTTAGGAAAGTTTTATCTTATATATTTTTTTAAATATCTAGATGATTTAAATTAAAAAAAATAAATATTTATTTTATAATTAAAATTCTGATACATCAAATAAAATTATAACTATAATTTAATTTTTTTTAAATTCAAAACAATTTAAAATATTAAATTTATTCACTTATTAGTCTTTTTCTTCTAACTTCCTCAATTTACTGGACAAATAATTTTCCTTTTCTATAATCGTCACCATCACGAATAGTGTGTAGGCCCTAACTTACAATCTTGAAGAACAAGGTGTCCATGAGACTTCCATTGTGGGGTAATATAAGAGCATGTGTTACAATTTGTGGCACGTTGATGTCATGGATACAAGAATGTGTTATATGGAATCTTTGGAGATAAAAAAGGATTCAATGAAATAGAAGAAATATATGATGGGACTCTACATTATCCACACATTTTTCTAGTAGTGTATAATGCCTAGCTTTACCGCATTTCTAGCATTTCCTCAAAGATTTTCCCGGGGATTTAGATCTACCTTTAGATTTAGATCTCCCTTATGAATACTTATTTGTATACCTATTACTATCTTTGGGACAACCTTTTACAGATAAAGCATCTATGCTATGACTATCCATGCTTTTTTGCCTCATATCTTCTCATAACAAGGATGCAACTACACCCTCATACTTCAATGCAAATTCAGTGGCACTACCAATTTTTACAACCAAATTATCTTAGGAGTCTAGAAAAGAACATAACAAAGTAATGCAATTATCTTCTTCTGCACTTCCATAATATTAACATATCCGAATTAACTTACTAGAGTATTGTGGGCATTTAGATGCTCTGTCACATAATCTCCATCTTCCATCCTAATATGATATGACTTCTTTCGAAGAAACAACTTGTTTACCAAGGGCTTTGATTGATACGAATTCCCCAACTTTTTCAATAGTTCCTTCATTGTAGATTCTCTCGACACATTCAGTAACACTGAATCTTCCAGGCATAGTCAAATCATACTCATTTTTCTTCTATCTAGATTCTCCCAATCTTCTTTCGACATAACAGTAGATTGAGTACTAGTAGTTTGTGTACTAATAGATTGTGTACTAGTAGTTTGTGTACCAGTAGGCTTTGTACCAGTAGGTCATGTAGCAGGATCCACAACGATCCATTTTTATTTGTCAACAAGAAGGTCCTCCATCTTGAGCTTCCATAGCTCAATTTTTTTACCGTTGAACTTCTCAATCTCGATTCTAGAACTACTTTCCATTATCTTTCAACACATGAATAACCATTGCAAATCTCCCACTGAACCTAGGTTTATCACAAACCCAAGATAAAATTGAGCTATCAAGACCGAGCCAAACCCTCAGCATCAAAGGCATCCCCCTAAAGACAAAAACATGTTTTAATACCACATGTAAGTTTTAAACCTGCGAAGTAAAGCAATGCATATTGATTCTTAAGAAAACATAAATTAATCAATTGCTCATACACATAATACGTAGAGATTTACGCTAGAAACCCTTAACCGGGAGAAAACCAACCTTTGTTGGTGTTGCACCTCTCAAATCTTCATTGTATTAATTTCACCATTCACAATACAATATATACAAAATTTTAGGTATTCTGCGGCTACCAAAACCCTAATCCCTTAATCTAGGATTAATTTAGAAAATCGCTAAAAAGAGAAAAAACGCTAAAAATAGGGATCGTCAAATGCAGTCATAAAAAAATCTGAAGCACCCCCCCATACACTTGCAAAGAATATAACACCTACCCAACACTATGAAATGTATGTGTTGTTGTCTTACTAATAAACAACATAGAGAGATAATGAGGTGTATGATATTATATAATTATCTAATATAAATGAGGTGTATGATATTCTTATAGTTTTTATGTCTCTAATGATGAGTAGAGTGTCCACTCAAAACATTGGATGTTTCAAAATGTCACGCACAATTCAATCTCCAAAAAACTCAAGCATTATTAAGTTGTATGATGTTATATTTTCTAATATAGATAATTTATTTAATCCAATAAACTTACAAACTAGACTATTTTCATATATAAGTGGAATATAAAAAGATAATTAAAATTAAAAACTTTAAATATAATTTTTTGATAATGCTTAATGTAACTTTTTAAATAAAACTATAAACTCTATAATAATAGAACAATTCATCTTAAATATATTACAATTTGTTTGTTGGAATATGTAACTCCTACTTGTCTTAATAATGTGTGAGGAGGTTATCTTTTTGAGGTAGAGAACAATCTCTACATGAGTGATTTGATCTTAGTCTTTAGGAGGTTGTTAGATATTTGGTTGTGAGAGATATTCTCTCCAACTAAGAGTCATAGAATGGTGTGAGGTTGAGATATTTACTCAACTGATAGATTGAGTGATCAAGGTAGTTTGTCTATCTTGAGATAAACCTTGTTGTATTTATATGTATCTATTATGTTAATTCAATAAATATTTTGATGCATTGTTGATGTGTAATGCTCTAGTCTACCATTTTAATATGGTATCAAAGTGGAATTGGGTGTGACTCTCATGGGAGTGCCCCAGGAACATGCAGAGAGTAGAGGAATAATGTGTACATTGTGAGTGAGTTGTTGCAAGGCATGCAGTTTTGTGAAAGTATTTTGTTTCTCCACCATTTATTCAAGTTTTGTGTGTCCATTTACTCAAAGAGTGGATCATTGAATTGACTAGACAGGGTTGATGGTAATATGTTGCTAGTGTTTTTGATGATTGAGATTCGATGTTTTCACTTCTCGTTGGGAAGAGGAAGAGGCAGAGGCATGCATGCAATGGATGAGGTGTCAAATTTATAAGGAAATTGAAATACAATCCATCTTTAAGACTTTGTTGTTTGGGGAGTCCAGCTTCATTTACAGGTTCCAATATTGGATGGACCATATTTTGCATGAGAGAGACCATTTCAATAAAGATGCAACAGATTATTCGCGCCATCACCACAACGATGTTTATGAGGGGATCGAGTCTTGGGAGAGTAATTCATGTGAAATATCGTCAAGAATATTAATTCTGTGAAAAAAAAAAAAAAAATCCTTAGGCCATCCCTTGAACTAGATGAAGTGGAATTTCTCGAGCTCTTCCTTGGTGTGGATATATCAATTGGGTTTTGCATTGAAGAATTTTGAGGCAGGTTATTGCAGGGAGGTAAATTTCCCTCCTTGCACCATGGGTTGTTCTAATGTTGTCTGTAAAAATTAATTTGAGCTTTCATATTGATGGTTGAGCTCTCTTGCTATTCCGCGGAGGAAATCAAGAGAAAATCCCTCAGAGCTCTCATAAATACAGAACAAAGTGTGCCAATTGTTCCCATGACTCTGCGGGATTTGTTGCTAGTCAAGCTCCAAGAGGCCACGGTTTAGTTGTGCATGCAATGTTGAAGGAGTTCTCCAGTAGACCATGGATGAGACATTGGTTGGTTGGTTGGTTGCTGAGTGCAAGAATTGAATTCTCGACTCCATATACCATGTAAGTCATGTTGTTCCTCAGTCATGGCGACAAGGTATATGGAAATGAAAATAGCAAGATGAATAATTAGGCAATCATCGCCCTCTAGAACTTTGGTATTGGCGACAATTATGTATGTATAAAGTTGGTCGTCCCATTTCTTGATTGGTCTGTGGACCATGATCATATTGTTGGATTTATTGTTGCGTGCTCAAAATTGCTTGGAGTTGCATGAAATCTCTTGAAACCTGTGATTAAAGTTGCATGTTGTTTTTCAATTTCAGATTGAAGAAGCTCACATTTCTAGTGGACCTCAAAATAAGGACATTAGAGATCTGCAATAGTTGGAAGTGCATGTACGGTGTTACCCGACACCTCAATTTAATTTATGATAAAGTCTCGAGATGTGTTGAAAATAACAAGTATGTCATGTCGTTGAAATACATTGTTGTAATTATGGGTGGAAGAAAAGTCATATAGTTATTATAGTGACATTTAGTCTAGTCAACTATTGTCACATATTTGAGGAACTGACCATTTCGAAAAAGACATGTTTTAGCTGCACGAATCATTAAGTACCAGACATTATAAAGATAAAATCATGATGAAATACAACAATAAAAAAAGAAGGCAAATTCGAGATGAAGAGGCAAAGAAAAAGTGATGGTAATGAAATGAGAATGATCTTAGTGTTCTAATGGGATTATCTATTGGAAATATAATCGATAACCTTTGTAAAACATTTTTGGATTCTTATTGTACCTGAATTAATGATGTGTATGTGATGTAGGGGGTGCATGATCGATTTTTCCCAACACCCTAGAGTTTTGCTTGAAGTTGTAAACTTAGCCATAAGCAAGTTGATTTCCCCAGGTTGTTGTAATCCTTGTTATCCAGGCATATAGGTAGTGTCACAATGCATGGTGTTTTTTAATCCATGTTGAGACAATCCTACATGGATTAGTGTGGTATCACATGTAATCATGTAGCGTGTATCCCTCTTATGGATAGAGAGGATGTGACATCAAGTTGTGGAATTAACCACTAGGGTAGTTATGAGCATGGAAGGTGTACTTGTATGATAACTTGATGTAGAGTCGGAGAAGTTGAATCTTCGATTTAAAGGGGGAAATGTGAGATGAAGTAATATCAGAGTGTGATAGACCAAGTTGTGTTTAAGAGAAATTTTAGTGTGTTGATGAATCGTGTAGGTGAAAAATATTCCTAGAGAACTGGAAAGTACATCGGATGGTACCCATGTATCTCAGTAGATGGATTTCTTTTCATATGGACATCAATCATTGATTTTATGTAGGTACAAAAGAAGAAGAAGAAATAATTTCAAAGGTGAAGCCCATAGTGAAGAAAAGGACACTAGCGACAGTTTTGAGGCAGCAAAAAAAGATGAAATGATGAAAAACAAATGAAGGTAAAAGTTTGAGTGATGTTTTGAAAAATAATAGACTCAAGACCATATGTTAATGTGAGTCACACATTGTATTTATAACAAGTTTATGATGTCAAGTTCTATGTAGTGGTCCTAGAAAATTTTGAGTGTGTACCTGGCATGAGTGGAGCATGTAATGTATGTATCCATATCTATGTAACATGTAAAGGGAATATCATTATAAAGTTGGATAGGCAGGCTTAGACCTTTGGCATGTATCCCTGATGATTTGGATAACCTATTGGTATAACATAGCAACCTCCACGGTGGAGTTCTTTAACACTAGGGGTGGACCATTTTATTGGTTTTAGACTCTCAGAGGTGAAGTTTATGGAAGCTCATTAATAGGTTGAATGAACCATGTACATGAAGGACATCCTATTAGACTAACGGTTGCAGCAGTTGATGACCCATGCATTTTGGTGGATGGTTGTTCCTTTATATGGACATTGACAATTTGGTGATGTATGTATAATTGAGGTATGAGATGAAAGTCAGGATGGATGAGAGATAGACTTTGAGATCAAGAGGTTATTCAATTTATAGTGGAGGATATGCTACTCATAAGAGAAGGTGTTAATGAAGACCTTAGCTTATGGAGATTAACACAAGTACTCATTAAGGGAGAGTGTTGGAATATGTAACTCCTACTTGTCTTAATTATGTGTTAGGATATTATGTTTATGAGATAGAGAGCAGTCTTTACATGAGTGGTTTGATCCTAGTCTTTAGGAGGTTGTTAGAGAGTTGTTTGTGAGAGATATTCTCTCACTAAAAAAATTCCTTATGAACTTCTTCTTCTTATCTGATGATTTCAGCATTTCAGGAACCTACGAATAGACCTTCAGATCCTCTCCCCTACTAGAGAAAACCTATCTATAGAACTCTCAATATTGGCATTGAGCATTCCCCCTTTAGCAAGCAAGGTAGGAGTGAAGACAAGTGGCTTACAAGAGAGGATGGTGAATTTTAGACCCACAAGGCCCCAATGACATTGTTTGTTGCCTCTATACCTCTACATTTTTTACATGATATTCACACACACAGAGATATTCAATATCACATATTAATTCATAATGCAATTAAAAAATAATACATATTTAAAATAAAATGATGTGATATTATATTATTCTATATAAAAATAAGTAATACAAAAACACTTAATTACATATAAATTTTTCAATAACTTATATAATTTTTAAATTTATCAACAATACAATTGAATTAATTATTGATGATCTTTTATCATCAATGCCTATGAAATGTATGTGTTGTTGCCTTACTAACGTAGATATATAATGAGGTGTATGATATTATATAATTATTTGATTTACATGAGGTGTATGATATTCTATTATTTTTTATGTCTCTGATGATAAGTAGAGTGTCCACTCAAAACATTGAACGTTTCAAAATGTCACACATAATTCAATCTCCAAAAAAAGTCAAGCATTATTAAGATGTATGATATTATATTGTCTTATATAGATAATTTAATTAATCCATCAAAATTACAAATGAGACTGTTTTCATATATAAGTGGAATATAAAAGGTTAATTAAAAAAATATATATATATATTATTTTTTTATAAATCTTTTAATGTAAATTTTTTAATAAAATTATAAACTCTATAATAATAGAATAGTTCATCTTATAATAAATATATTATAATCTGTTTGTTGGAATATGTAACTCCTACTTGTCTTAATCATTTGTGAGGAGATTATGATTGTGAGGTAGAGAACAATCTCTACGGGAGTGGTGGTTTAATCCTAGTTTTAAGAGGTTGTTAGAGAGTTGGTTGTGAGAGAGATTCTCCCCAACTAAGAGTCATAGAATGGTGTGAGGTTGAGATATTTGCTCAATTGATAGATTGAGTGCTCAAGGTAGTTTGTCTATCTTGAGAGAAACCTTGTTGTATTTATATGTATCTATTATATTAATTCAATAGAGTGTTTAATGCATTGTTGGTGTGTAATACTCTACTCTCCCATTTTAATATGGTATCAGAGCGGGACTAGGCATGGCTCCCTCATGGGAGTTCCCATGAACATGTAGACAGTAGAGGAACAATGTGCAGGTTGTGAGTGAGTTGTTGCAAGGTATGTGATAGTGTGAAATTATTTTGTTTGTCCACCATTTATTTGAGTTTTATGTGTCCATCTACTCAAGTTGTAGATAACTAAATTGACCAAACAAGGTTGACGATAATTTGTTACTAGTGCTTATGATGATTGAGATTCAATGTTTGCAAGTCTCGTCAGGCATAGGCAGAGGCACTACATGCGATAGATGAGGTGTCAAATTTATAAGGAAATTTAAATCTAGTCCATCTTTAAGACTTTGTTGTTTGGAGAATCCAGCTTCAATTATAGGTTCCAGTATTGGTCGAAACATCTTTTTCATGAGATATATCTTTTCAATAAAGATGCAACATATTATCTACTCCATTTCCACAACAATATTGGTCAAGGGATTGAGTCTTGGGAGAGTAATTCATGTGAAAGATAATCAAGGATATTAATTTTTTGAAAAATGATATTTTTCCTTAGGCCAACCCTCAAACTGGATGAACTGAAATTTCTTGAGCTCTTCCTTGGTGTGGCTTCAACGATCATGTTTTTCATTGAAGAATTCTTAGGCAGTTTATTGTAGGTTGATAATTTTCCCTCCTTGCACCATGGGTTGTGTTAATGATGGCCATAAAACGAATTTGAGCATTTATATTTATGGTTGAGCTCTCTTGCTATTTCATGAAGGAAAGGAAGATAAATCCCCTTGGAGTTCTCATTAGTACATAACAAAGTGCGCCAATTGTTCCTATGACTCTGTTGGATTTGTCGTTTGTCAAACTCGAGGAGGCCATGGTTTAGTTGTGTGTGTAGTGTTGCATGGTAGAAAACCCCTACTGAAGGATTCGAGAGTGTAGAGGGTTCATATCTGGTATGAATTATAGTCACTGTCTCAGGCCATCCATCTAAAAACAATAAATCAAACCTGGGGCCTTCCACGTGGCTTAAATACATGATGTCATTTTCAGTGAGATTTTTTGTTTGAATTTACATTTGTAGGGAGGATTGCTTGAGCAGAAGAAGAATTACCTGATAGTTAAAAGAGTCTCTCCAAGGTAAATGGATCTAAATGTATCTTAGAGAGTTCATGTGCACCCATAATTGAACCTATGATGTAACTCAGAGGCTTCCTCCGACAGAGAATGAAGCTTGAATAAAAATTGTCTTTGTCTCCTTCCTTTGCCGACTGCTTCCTTTTGCAATCTCAGCATGAACCCAAAAAATCACCTATGTGAACCCAGAAAACTTCCTATGTGAACCTAAGAAATATCCCATCATGAACCTTCGAACAACCCAACGCCCAAAATTGCCCTTAACGGCCACATGCCTAGCAGGACTTACTACAGACGCTATTCAGGACCTAAGTGAACTTCTGGTAATCCCCTCAGTGAACTTTCACAAATCTTTCCAGTGAAATTTTGCATAACCTTTCAGTGAACTCTAGACAATCACAATAGTAGGCAAATAGATAGAACATAATACAGGGACAAGATAATAGACAATTTTCAGAGATAATATGCAGAAGATGATTTATATTAAAAGAGCCAGAATGGCATAGATATACATACTTTGAGCATATATTTCTCTTTCTCTCAACAGACAGACACACAGACTGAAACTAAATGCTTCTGCCACTTTAGGTTCGTGCTGGCCAATCCAGAATCACGCAGGCTTATCAAAGCAACCTATCAGAAAGACCCAAATCTCGAAGAGAGGGAGCTTAGAAGACTTGGAATTGAAAACTCAAATCGAATCCAAAAACAGACCCCCTTCAAATGAACCTCTCACCTCCTTATATACAAATTTTTGGAGAAGAGAATCATTCTTATAAAAAGACTAGACAAGACACTTTACTATTTGCTTAGAATCAAATCTGCTTTTAATATTTGGCGGAGAGAACATGCAAGAACCTTTCGATCAAATTTCAAATCTACTTTCCACGTATTAAGGAATCTTAGAAATGCGGGACAAACCATGCCAAAAGCTAGATAAGTGCTCTAGGTTTCTAAGATACGCTTATTTGAAACATTACAAAGTGGAGATTTATGACGGAAATCCACAAAAATCGACTGAAACCATTGTCGGCTAGTAAGACATGAAAGGACTGGCACCATTGTTGGCCAGTAAGACATGAAAGTGGATGGGTTCTACCATTTTATTCCACTAATTGATCATGAAAGTGATTGAAACAATATGGGTCCCAGTGTTGAGTATAGACCTCCCTATACATCATTGGATCTTCATTGTTTTCTTCTTCTTGTTGGAGAACATACTTTGTTCGGATAAGCCAAGGATGATTCTCATTTATGAAGTTTGTCATATACCCAATGCTTGAGATCTGATTAAGTCGATGAACATTATCTGAAAGATTTAAATGATGAAACATTTGTTCAACATTCAATACATCTGGATGTATTGCACTTGGGTTTAACCCAAATTTTTTCCACCAAGTCTCAAGCCAGG